>BGZK01001976.1:0-89482 GCA_005406025.1 Eumeta japonica | reverse complement strand
CTAAAAGAAGGATCTTAGCAATTTGATCCAAATTTTGTACTGATAAAAGCTATATGCGCGTTTAGTCATTGTTTCATAAGCTTATTAACACAGCTTCAATGATAGACAGTGACCAACCATCAGCTGTCTTACACTCATTTTATCCTACTTAGGCATTAATGATTTCACATTCATTTGAATGAGCACTACACCTTTTCTATTCATGTTTATATATTGTTGTTTGTATTGCATTATGTCTTATTAATTTTTGTGTTCATCGTTTTTGTTAATTTTTTTTAATTCCCGATACGAGAATTGAAAAAATTTCATAAATTAGGAAGTTTATTCTCTGGAATGAACCTCCCAATTTTGATATAGTTTGCCAAATCAACTGATTTTTATGCGACTTGCGGCGATCCATTAGAAAAAAGAGCTAATTAAATTTGGGGATTGATAAGTGGAGTAGAATAGTTATTTCAGAAAAAAAATTTTTCTGAAAATTAAATTTATGATATTTTTCGAAATCTACCAAATACAAATTACTCAGGAAGTTTATGTTGAAAGCACCACTTTCGAATGTCGTAATATGCTATTCCCCTCCAAAATAGGTACTACAGATATAGACATCACTTAGAAAATGGTCTAAATAAATTACCTAGAACCCTAAAACATTAAGATTTAATAAAAATTCGATTTTTATATATCGAATTGAAAACAGATTTTTTTTTATTTTTCTTAGCGGGAAGTATAAATTGTTGAAATAGGCAAATTCAAACATATTTTCTTCAAATTGGATATTCAAAATATATTTCATTAATTTATGCCTATTTATTTTAATATCGAAAAACTCTCCGCACCTGTACATCTACCTGATCCGGACCTTAATAAGTCCCATTTTCTTGTAGTTGCAGGCATTCATAATGTTCCACAATAATACCTTACTTACTTCGAAACCAACCGCTATCAAGCCACATCATTTACTTTAGAATCAGTTGATCATAATACTGTACTTAAAATGGTCAAATCACTAAGGTCCAGTGCTGTGAGTGAAGATGGTATTTCTCTGGATAAGCTGTTTCTCACTTTTCCGCACTACCTAAACACTATTACCACGATAGTAGTAAATAAATCTATTACTTCCTCAATTTTTCCTAATTCCTGGAAGGTAGCATTAATGACGCCACTGTCAAAGAAAAACAATGTGACTAATTTTAAAGATTTGCGACCTTTATAATCATTCTACCCTGTATATCCAAAATACTTTAACGCATAGTGTATGTACGTTAACTGTCTTTCTGTAAAATAACATTATATTACCTGCCTTACAATCAGGGTTTCGTAAATCACGCAGTACGACAACAGCACTTCTTGATGTAGTTGATAACATACTATTTGCGAAAGATATTGGCCGAGGTACAATAATAGCTCTTCTTGATTTTTCTTGAGCATTTGAGACTATTAACAAAACAGCAGGCATTCTTAAAATAACATCAAGAAGAAAACATCATTTATCCTCCTTCTTATTTATGCTTTTAAAAAACAGGAAAACCCGAACACATTTTCAAAAAATTCACCTGGCATGTAAGCATATCCAGTACACATGGTTTTAGGTCGACTAGAAATGTACTTGTAGTTCCACATCATCACACTGCCGCTTTCAAATGTAGTTCCAAATATGCAGTAACCAAATGCTGGAACAACATACCTCCGCCACTCAAAAGCATAAGTACTATTAGCAGCGTTAAATTGTAACTAAAACGAAACCTTATTCAAATACAGCTGGCGTTAGCTCCTGGCATTCCGGTTGTAGCGTTACACCTATGATATACATATGTCGTTCTACAATATCTCATCTACGTCCCCATGTTCATTCACAAATACATACAGACACTCGCTGACATGAATATATCCATATACAACACACACACACACACATATATATAAATTATATATAATTACACTATGATTTCCTTACACAAAAATATTATATTTATGACACGTTTTTTTTTCTGTCACGCATTCCGTTCCCACTACAAGGTAAAGGCAAATACAGAAAAGGGTCTGACTGAAAACCAGCGTTGCAGCGACCCTCTGCAGTATTTTGTTGAGTTTAGCCCCTATTTAGCATTATTTTAAACATACATTTACAATTCCAATAGTAAGTACAAGTTTAATTATAAGGTTAATGTACAATATAAAACTGTAGGCATTATAAGATGTCAAATAAAGAAATTCTGTCTCTATGTCTATGTTTACTACGTATCTAACATAGTAACTCCAAAGTCCTAATCGTGCTTTTGTACAAAGGGGAAACTTAACAGGCTACGACTTGATCACACTAAATATCGTTAGCGTAGTTGCTAATCTGTGTTCAAAAATTGTATAGACTTTTTAAGGGCAAACAAGCATGCAAATCATCAGAGAGTAGGTGATCACCGCCACCCGTCATCACCTTCAACCCCAAGAGAGTAACTAATGCGTCGATGTTCTTTTAAAAAGAAACAGATTCTTTTCTTTAAGACCCCTTTGTCGTAGTTGATTGGGAACACCGCTGAAGACAGACAAATTCCAGATTTTTATGGTATGTGACAGAAAATTGTATATTAAGGGTATCGTGGTAGAACACCATCCATCAAAATGTTAATGATGGTATTTCCGGTGAGTCGAACGATGATGTATTTCAATAAGATTGATTGAGTGACGAAACAGGCACGTCAAAACTGGTGCCAACTTAGGACTACACATTTAAGTATAATGGCATAGGTATTCCATCGATACCATTCGACTTGTAGATATTAAGGAAAAAAGTGTTCTAAGTAGGAAATATTTATTAAAAGGAATAATCGCCATAGAATTTCCATGCGAGACAATAGGTTACGGTTCTGTACTTCCATTATTCAGAGTCGAGTATGACGAAAAAAGAATGCCTAACAGGCAATTTTTTTCTTTTACGGTGAGAGCCAGCGAACTATTCCTAAGAGTCCAGTACAGGGGGTGAAATGAATGTTGACAAAAACCTTGAAGAGCTTTCGTAAGAGACCATGAAATCTCGAACGGTAGGGCTTCAATCTCTCGTCCATTCTGTTAATGTACTCGGCAAATCTATTATTTTTTTATAGATCCTGAAGACATATTGTACCTCTTTTTAGGTAGATAGGCATTTAATTCCTCAGTTCATCTGCAGTTCGTTTAGGTTTTCTATAATACCTACATATGTCGGAAAGCCGTTTTTTAGCTTGCCGCTAAAACATCAACCTTGATTTACATTTGCATCCTAGCGGCATCATAAACTTCAGAGTATATAAATGCATTCGAAGTAGCACATTTGCGTTAAGATAAATTGTAATAAACTTGTATACAGGCGTTAATAATTGTTTATTCGTGACCTTATAAGATAGTCCTCATAGCATGCTATAAAAATCTTAATAATAAGTGACGTTTATCCAAACTTTAAGTTCTTCAAAGGATAATGTTATCAGTTACATCTTTGATCAGTATTTTATACATTATTTTCGATAATAGAATTTGCATTAAATCTAGACGTTTAAGGGTCCAATTTAGAATATTTTTTATTTCTTTAAAAAGTTGCCTCAATATGCTGCAGACATTTTCTCCGGCTGATGTATCGTATTTAGAGTAACCCTGTCTATAATTTGATGTACTTTTTGTGTCCCTGGCTTGTAAGTCTCTGTATGTCCGAAAAGATGTCTGTTGCCGACGCCTCGGCTGTCTTGAAGTTAGCATTCTGTCTATTCTTTGTGTATGCGTGAATTGTAATAACCATGTTCACGTCTTCAACTGTCATTTTATGTCGCACCTGTTATGCGGGACTTTGCTTTGGCCTATGGTGTGAGACAGGTAGTATCGTCACCCACGCGAGTGCTAGATGGTCAATCTCCATCTTTATTGGTTCATCTGCTGACCTCGCGTCACCATAATTATTAGGCTTCTATTGATGCTCCACTTTGGCTTCAGAGCACAGCCTGTTTCGAAGTGTGGTGCTTTTCACACGGCCATTGCAGGCTATGGCGAGCGGGCATAAACAAAGTATTTAACACTGTAAGTCAGCAGATTGGGAGGAGATGCGTAGTTTCTACGTGTCTTATCAGTGGCCAGGGGGAGCGTGTTTGTTTTAAGTCTGATCATAATGATTTTAATGCCTGTGATGATTCTATTGCTTCCAATAATACAGGCCATCTGGGTAGCAGATTGCTAGAGGAGTTACAGTCTATTTATAGAGACTCCAATGCTTTTTTAAATTTAAATGGGAAATCAGAAATATGTGAGATCGCCATAGCTTTTTCACATTACTTATGTATAATATCAAAACGTTTTGAAAAGTAGATCTATGAACAGTAATAGAAAGTTTTAATTATGTATGTGAACTAAAAATATATGAAGTACTCTTATATTCTAGAACTCATATACAAAATTTTAACTTATACTTTGCTCTTTTAAAAGAATGATTTTCAAAAACAATGGAAAATATTGATCTTAGTTTTTATTCAACGTATTCTCCATGAACATACTGTACAAAATATTAAAAAATTAACCTACTTTTCATTCGAGCATAGATAAGAGGATCCAGGAAAAAGCGGGGTTAGTAGAGATCAAAACGAAACCACGCGGTTTATGAATGTTCGCCACAACTCTCATACAACACGCGTTGATCACACATTTAATGCTTTTAGGAGATAAATTAAAAAAAATATTGATAGTAATGATGTAAGCTAAATCGCGGGAAAGGGGGTTAGTAGAGACCAAAACGAAACCACGCGGTTTATGAATGTTCATCGCAACTCTCATACAACACGCGTTGATCACACATTCAATTCTTTTAGGAGATAAATTTCTAAAAAAAATTGATAGTAATGATGTCACAAACGGAATCTAATAACGACTAATGTAATGTAGGTAGCTCAAAGACTTTTACAATGTCATACGTTTACAATTTCATAAATTTCAGAATTACTATAGATAATTACAGTCAGAGAGAATTTTTTTTTTCCTTTACATTTGGTGCGTCTATCGAATTTTAGAATAGATAATTTGTTTCACTTTTGATATTTAAAATCACAGATTGATATTTTTTAAGTTAAAATTACAGCTAGACCTATTTCAATTTCTTATTTTTTCTGTTTTCTACTCGGTTAAATTTTTATATCATAATATAGCGTGGGCTTGAACAACCATGCACACTTAAGAAACCATGTATCCTGCTGAGAAAATGTTAGGCCGTGTAGTTCTACTTAGGGGGTGACATAATTATAAACGTATAAAAGGTTCCTTGTGCTGCAAAAATCACTATTCACATACCACTTACCGGGCAAATCGAACACTTTCTTGTAAAAAGGAAATTTATTAAGAGAAATTTGTTAAATAATAAAAAAAAAAATGTTTTCTTGTAGTAGTAGGACTATCGTTTCGACTATAGGTTTAATTTTAATCAGTGTCACTGTAGAAAGTACAGGCGATAATTGTGATACGTTGCCGTCTGAAATACATGTTACAAAAGGTTCATAAATTGTTTGGTTGCAAGATGTATCCTTTACTAATTCAAATGAAATATCATAAATGATGTGTGTTTGTGTATAACAAATATATATTTTTTACATTTTTAGAGGAATACGACGGATTTGATCGATTAATACGGTCTTGCAGCGGCGACGTCATCTTTAATAAATGTGAAGGCATGTGCCATAGCCAAGTGAAACCTTCCATAGAATCACATATTGGATTTATTAAGGTACCTAGTAACAAGACTCGTAGCTTTGTATGCAAAAACTTAAAACTTCTACATGCTCCAATTCCTTGTTTACTTTACTATACTTAACTATAATAACTTATTACTTAACTATAACATAAATATTATGAAATTATGTTTTATCCCACCTAGTATTCGATATACAAACATAATTCTCCAAACTGTGACGAATACCATTAGGAATTGATAAAGTAGTAGATCTTGTTTAGTTTATTACGCAAACAGATTGATTTTTTCTAATGAGGAAAATAAGAATTATAAAAAATAACGTAATAAATAATCGTTTATTACGTGACCGTTTAGGTCATCTTAAATATGACAATATTATTAACAATATAATGTATTGTTTCTTTTTAGATTTATCCAAATATGTCTTTCTATGACCTCTGTCATCGAAATTAATTGCATTATTAATAATAGTCAACAAAAATTTTGTTAAATGAGTATGTATACAAATGAAATTTTAATAACGAACTCGATCAAAATTAATAAAATTTGTGCTGTACTTCGAATTGAATATTAGCTGACTCAACACTAATAATTTTAATACTGTCATGTTTTCACTTAGTTAAAATTGTCTTTTTAAAAATAATTTCAACGACTAGAAATAAAAGTGTTAAATTACGTTATTCCAATTTGACTATGTCTATAAGGCGCATTGTCATACAGATCGTATTTTTTATTTTAGATTTAAAGACTAATTAGCAATTTTTTTTTTAAACACGCGCCGTCTCAATCTTTAATATTTCAATGCATTCAATAAGGAATATCAGTATCTAGCTTACGTCGTCAGATCTTAGTATATTCTTATATCGTTATTCGATTATTTAAATGGACGTTAATCGAAATTATTATTGACAGACACTACGAAATCTTACCGTACTATTTTTTTTTCTGGCGTTATATCCGCATACTAAATCTCACCTAACACCTATAGCGAATAAATATTCTCGTGACTTTTGTTAGATTTTACCAAGTTATATCAAGTATAAACACAGGTAAAATAAATAACAAAACCATAATCTTAATTTTGCTTTTACTATCCTTAAAGTTCTCAAAGATAATATATTTGTTGATAAATTTGTAACCACAATTGTGCATTAATTTCATTCTGTCGTGCTATTTGGCATCAAATTTGTCCCACAGAGGAGATCTGTTATGCATGACCGTTGTTAACTGTTCTATGTCAATATCATTCTCAAGCTTTGCCGCTGCCGCTACAGGAAACAAAGACCTTGACGTCTTCATTTTAGTGGTACGCATATGAAAGACCGAGCGGTCACCTGAGCGGTTTTGTTTCCGTAGTCCATTCAGTTGCATACAACTTCATAGGTAGTACATAAGGTTTTTATGTAAATTCAAATCGCATCGTGGCGCGGCGAATACTGCGGCAAAACACTGATTTAATTGTGGAATATTTTTTTTGCGAGTGCGTGCAACTTCATCCAATTGCAATGTCACAAAATTTTCCGGGGACAATCATGCGGTGAAATTACGCGGTGAGGGCTTACCCTTAAGGTATACAACATACCTGTATGACAAAATCTGTATATTTATTATAAATATCAGTATAACGTAATCAAATTTTGCATAAACGTAAATTATATTATTTAACAGGAGATAGTAGATTTTTTTAATAATGTTTTTTTTTTTGCAAATACCAAAAACAGATAACTCATAACAGCTTATTTCACATATAGAAGTTAAACTAATCACACTTAACACACATATCCTTGAGTAAGTATATCTTACTTTTCATTTATTGACATTATCACACGGTTTTGTCTAAATCGGAATCGTGACCACTAGCGGAGTCAGAATGGAAAGTCGAACCAGCGGGCCTAGCGTGACGCCCTAGAGTGCCCTAGACAACAATCTTTCTATAGGACTAACCTTCTCGTGTCTACTTAATGAATGGGATAGTTTTATAGAGATACTTATGTTTAGGGGGAGTCATTCCAGGCCCTTAGATCATAATCCAGAATGGGACTGGATCCGAAAAAGGGACAGGGGCCAAAGTCGAGTGTGGTACAAGGATCAAAATCTAAAGCGTGACCGGGATGGGAGAATGAGAATCTATATTCGGAATAGAATCAGAATCGCGTTGGACTTAAATCGAGAATGGGACTGAGGTACGGATTCGACCGTAGAACTGGAATCAAAATCAAGAGCGGGTCTGGGACCGGAATTAGAATTATCGTCAAGAACGATTGATCTAAAAGATGAAGGAATTGATTATATTTGCAGTTGGATGAAACCGTGGGCGAGAGGTAATAACAAATAAATAAATAAAATGTAAATTAACTTTTAGGGACAAAATTAAATATGTACAAGACAGATAACTCTTGAGTAGATTGTTTTAAGTTATTTTTTTTTTAATAATCACTATTTTGCCTTTTACAGGAGTGCCACTGCTGCCGGGAAAGCCATCTGAAAGAGCGATTGGTTACATTAACACATTGCTACGCGTCTGACGGTGTGAGGCTAGAAGGCACACCGCTGGCAACAATGGAAGTCGGTTTCCGCGAACCTACTGAATGTAAATGTTTCAAATGCAGCGAATTTAGTCTATAATACTCGAATATTTCTTATAAATTGAAGAATTTGTTAAGAATGTATAAACGTTGAACAAACAGCATTTCTGTCAAGGCCGTTTTTAAAAGCAATTTGATTAGTGAATAATTTAGATAATTGTTTTAATCTGTTTTAATCCGTTTGCAGAGATGTATTCCATTTTTAAACACATATTTATATATGTAGTATCTCCTGGAATGATGAATTTAAGTAAAATTTAAGTGTAAATCCAACTTTATTAATTATAATTTATCAATATATCAAATAAATAGAACGTCTAGAATTTTTTATTACCAAACCTTCCTCCAAACATACTAAAGTACTTGTCTAACATATCTTCCAAATGTACTAAAATTTAAAGAAATGAACACTTTTGCGACTATTTGAGGAAATGTTTTTTTCAAAATTTAGTTAAAACAGCTGAGATTGCTAGGAAAACGAAATTAAACTGCAGTCCCAGATATTAACAAGTTTGAATTAAAAGAAAAGCACTAAAACTACTAGTACTTAACTTTGTACTATATATATATATATATATATATATATATATATATACTATGCTATGTATATACTATGCTTTTTACTATGTATATACTAGCTTTTTACTATGTATATATTTTAAAATTGATACTCATGTGACGATTTATAATTCTTTTGTATTAGTTAAGGACAGCATAACAAAATGAATCGAATTGAAGAGCTACAAAATCTTAGGTGTTAACACACAAAAGAAGTAAAAAGGGTTCGTATCTGGGGTAAAGGCGGGCCGGATCAACGGTCGCGGCATGCCGTGACCATTCATTTTTGACTCACAATATTTATACCATCACCCCGTCATTTCGTCCTTACATTTGTAAGACTGCCGCAATGTCTATATTTTTTTAAGGCTTTAAGAGATTGTAGCCCTCTGTATTAAACATTAATTCTTGAGAAAAAGGGTCTTGACAGACAAACAGACGGACAAAGATGTACAAATTATTTATAAGCACATAGTTATATTATTTATAAGCTGATAAAATCGGAAAGTAATAAAATCAGCTACTCGACTAATGGGTAGGTGACACTCAAATATTTTGGAACTAGAAACTGTAAAAGAAAGTGTAAAATAAAAAAATTTAAAAGATATTCGAATTAATTCTCTTTAGAACTCTTTGCCAACCTTATTATGTACTCTAGCTTTTTCCCGTTGCTCCGCCCACGTCGACATAAAATGATGATTTTTATTGTATAGAATTTGCATAAAATCCGTCTTGTGTGAACGTTTACGTCGCGACAAGAGTAACTATGACAAATTTTAAGTCAATCGAACCTAGAGTTTCGGAGAACTCATAAAATGATGCATTTTTTTATAGGATTTCCGAAAAACCCTTCTTAGTGAGCGTCTACTTTCCAGAAAAAGTATCTACCAAATTTCAAGTCATTCAGACCTTTCGGAGATTTCATGATGAGACAGTCGGTCAGTAGGTCAGTCAGTGATATTTCTTTTATTCATATTAGATATTGCATTCATTTGTCATTATTTTTTATAAATTAGGGCCAAAAAGAAAATTATTTGTCTAACGTCAAAATGAATTTAAAACGAGAACATTTATATTCAATGATTTTCTATAACTTTCGTTATAATTTAAGTCAACAAGAAAAAGTTAATGAAAGTTATAACAGACTTCATTTGACTTTTCATGATGAATCTCCATCCCTTGCCACTGTTTTTACTGGTTTAATGAGTCATTAAACCAGCGTGGTCACATTAATCTGACGGATGATTTGTGTGGGAGACGTTTTTCTGCGGCGACGACTGAAGATGACAACAGTGCTGTGCGACTCATGATAGAGACTGATAAAAGAGTGACCTACCAACAGATTTGGACAAGTTTTAGCATCGACATGAGTCAAGTACATAAAATCTTTTAGCGGTCAGAAAGCTTTGTACTCGGTGGATACCTCATAATTTGATCGACGCTCTCTGTAGTATTAATTGGTGCCACAAAATGACCTGTCAGTAATGACTCAAATACTATGTACTACATGGTTACAGGTGTTAATATCAGTATTTACTATTACAATCCCGAAACAAAAAAACATCCTGCTCAGTGGCTATTTCCTTTCGAGAAGTTGGCTACTAAAGTGAAACAAGGTTGAAACGTCGAAAAAAAGATAGTGCTTCTTTCTTCAGAATGACAGGTCATTATGCAACAATTGTTTTAGCAGATAAAATAAACGTCTCTGCACACACTAACAATTGTTTATCTTTTGTATTAAAAAAGTTAAAGAAAATGATCTCGCAGTAGAATTGTTTTTCATCATAACAACGCCTCACCACATACCAACAGAAAAACAACTATTTTTATTTATTTCCTAAAATAAAAGAAAATCTAATAAAGTGGTTTCCGGACGTCGAAGAAGCTGGGGCTCCATGTGCGAAAGCTGTCGAAACACATCTAAGTGCGAGTGGGCAAAGTGTTCCTCTCATTGGTCCATCGAATGCAACGATGTCTCAACGAACACTATTTTAAAAACAACAATAATAAAAATAATTTGGTAATTTGCTCAGTTTTTCATTTTCTTAGGACTTTCAGATTGACCCTCATAATTTCCATGTTAATTTATTAATTGGAATACTGGAGAAGGAAATTATTTTTTAATTCAATTTTTATTCTCAACAATCTGATTGTATGTAAGATAGTACTAAATTACACTAAACTCAGATGTTGAAGTTTGCAAATTATTTTTTTACGTCTTAAAATATCTTAAGAATTCTTCTTAAAAACAACCTTAATTACAGAACTAAATTAAATAAATGCACAAAATCATCGCATTGTCTACTATAATGTCATTAAAATCTGATCTAAATTTATTCGTGGTAGCGAAAATACAAAATCTTTACTAGAAAAAATTTGAGGAAATTTATCGCAGGCTAAATAAAATTTAAACACTACTTCTTCGTGCATTGTAATACTGAGCATTTGCACATATAGTCAGTAAAATAAAGTAACGCGTTTTGTAAATATTTTCTGTTCACGAATACTTTCTGTGACTACGAATTTTTTAAGACTTAGGATTTTCGTTTAGATTTTCCTGTAAACTATGAGTGAGCTTTGAACTCCTTTGAAAGTTTAATGTTCTGTAGTTTGGGCGGTAAGAGGAAGGATACTCGATTTTCGTTTATTTTCTTTAATATCTTTTTAAATTATGCATATTATAACTATAAAAATTATTAAAAATATTTATTTATGTTTCTCATAACAAACCATTTTATGATACATTACACAATGCATTTGAAATTTATTTTTTAATATCCAATCTTCTCTCAGTACTTGCCTTTACGATCAGTATTCACTATTTACACTATACTACCGAGATTGAGTCGCCTTAGTAGATGGCAAATAATGCGGTAGATGCACACATTTTGATTTGTGCATCTACCAAATTGCAATTTTGTCCAATAGATCTAGAGAAAATAATTTGCGACAGATGAACAGACGACTAGTTATGAGATCAATTCAGTAAGGAATTAGTTTTTTTTTCAGCGGATTCACGACCCTTAAAAAACAAACAAATGAAACGCGCTTTTCCCGCGATATTGCGTCCCAGCTCTTGCTCACTACGTAGCTCAATTCTGTTCCTTTGTACAAAAATTCGTACTAAACCTACCTATCTCTGTCGTACAATCTGTTGCCGTTTTGGCACTGATACGATTCGCTAACTTAAATAAAACGTATATCATAAAAATTGTATATAATCAATATCGCACCTGAAGTACTTTGTCGTGTGCCGTTCGTCGCCATCTCGAGATAGAACTGTGGTGGAATGCAGTCTCACCAAAGTAAGCGAGACTTAAAACGGCACATTAGCGGTCACAAGCAGTGAAGCTTTTAATTAGAAAAATTGTCATGTGAATTATAAAACAGATGCCTACCAATTCAGAATACGGAGATATGCGTAAAGGAGAGCTCATTCCAAGTAAGGTGTTTGTACAAAATGATTTTTGATATTTAAATAAGACAAAAGGTAAAGTGATTTTTCTTTGGATAAATAGTATTTATCTCTGCAAATGTTCATAATATTGCAACTTACAAATTTAAATTTTAGTTCCTTATTCCATACTTAATGCCCCCCTAATTACGCACGTAACCAAAACCACAATATTTAATGAAAATTTTTTTATAAGTTTGCAAAAAGACACAAATAGTAATGAAACTAGAACATATTATTTCCAGTTAGTAATTTTTCAATGATTTATTATGATTCCACGTTACAGTAATGGTTCCGTACTTCAGTTTTAGCAAAAAAAGAGTTTGCCGAAAATTTTCATCAGCTTTTAAAAAAAAGACTGCTCAAAATTTTCATGGCTATGCGATGTGCACGAAATCATAGAAATAGACAAATAACAAATACAGGGCAATAAGCTGTAGAAATGATGCTATCTTAGAAAGTAGAAAAATAGCTTTCTATGAGTTAAAGAATGATTAAAATTCTCTTGCGAAAATAGTACATGGATGAAACTAAGGCCAAATGTTAGCAGCCTAATTTACTTAGGCGTAGTGTAGCTATCTATTGGTGAAAGAATTTTTAGAATCGCTTTAGTATCTTGTACAAAGACCCAGCAGGAACCGAGGACAAATGCTAGTTTTTTTTTACAGTAACCTTTCCGGGTGTACGTACAACATGCCGCCAAAGTTTCACAGTGAGAAAATCAATGATTTTCACACGCATAGGGAACAAATAAACAAACACTCCATTTTTATATATTGGAATTCCTTAATTTTTATCGAACGATCACAATCTCAATCCTGGTCTCATTTTTAATTCCGATCCCGACTCCACATTCGTTTTGAAGCCCAGTTCCGTTATCCATTTCGGTCGCGGTCTCGCTTTCGACTCTCATCTTGGTTTCGTTGTCGATTCTTCTTGCCGCCCCTTTTCAATTTCGTTTACGTTACTAGTCACAGTTCGGACTGAGGCAAAGCCGAGAGTGATCAATCAGTCCTTTGCCAAAATCGTGGCAAATTTTTTTCCTTGCAATTTTTTAAGACCATAACGAAAACACAAAAAATGAATTACGTATATCGTAAAATACGAAACGAACCAATTTCGATTAAGTTGCAAAACTTTTAGGCAGTTTTATTAAGAACAAAGCCGATCAGAAATTAGAATCGCTCAATGCAATATTTTATAAATGACGTAACATTGTTTAAAGTAAAGAAAAAAAATAAAAATTTACATAAACTAAATATGTGGCGCCATCTATTGGCATGAAAAGGTAACTCTTCGCCTGCGCTTAAAAAATTCGAGCAAATGACATTTCTGGAATGTAATTCTTCAGTTTATTGTCTTTTTAATTAAAATCTAAGTAATTAAAATAGAATTTGAGTAAAACTGAAAGCGAAAATAACTCTAAAAATAATTTCATACATTTTTATTCAGTTTATTCGTAAAATCCAGTAATTTCAAAATAGAAAACTCTCAAATCACATCTAGAACATTCGGAGTGACGATTCGAGAATCCCGCCAATTAAATATATAAGCAGGCACACTCGGCGCTGCGAGTCAAACTTCTTTTCAAACGCTTATAGTAAACATCGAGATATAAAGTGAAAGTAAAAGCTTTATACTGTCAATTGCTGAGTAAATTATTCAATAACGTTCTTTATTGTGATTCTAAGTGAGAGTAATTATTTTTATCATTGAGTAAAGCATCTAAGTAAGTGAATATTTGAGTTGTAAGTGAAACAAATGTCTGTGAGTGAAATATAGATCTGAGGGGCTCCTCCTCGAGCCAGAATCTATTCTTGTGAGTGAGTTTACATCCTGTGGGGCTCATCCTCGAGCCAGAATCTATTCCTGTGAGTGAGTTTACATACTGTGGGGCTCATCCTAGAGTCAGAGTCTATTTCTGTGAGTGAGTTTACATCCTGTGGGGCTCATCCTAGAGCCAGTATCAATCTTTTCTTGAGCAAATCAGCTATTGGTGACTTCTAGACGAGAAACTCACCGTATTCAAGGCCTGGTTTATCTTTTCACCTTGCAAGGTAGCGGGCAAGCTCCCTTGTGGTACACTCCTGAGAAAATCGCCGTACCCAAGGCTTGGTTTACGGGTTCAACTTGTCTAGCACTTTCAAGTTCCCTTGAATACATTCTAGAAGTCTTCCTCTTTTACTTGTGGGGCTCCTCCTCGAGCCAGAATCTATTCTTGTGAGTGAGTTTACATCCTGTGGGGCTCCTCCTCGAGCCAGAATCTATTCCTGTGAGTGAATTTACATCTTGTGGGGCTCATCCTAGAGCCAGTATCAATCTTTTCTTGAGCAAATCAGCTATTGGTGACTTCTAGACGAGAAACTCACCGTATTCAAGGCCTGGTTTATCTTTTCACCTTGCAAGGTAGCGGGCAAGCTCCCTTGTGGTACACTCCTGAGAAAATCACCGTACCCAAGGCTTGGTTACGGGTTCAACTTGTCTAGCACTTGCAAGTTCCCTTGAATACATTCTAGAAGTTTTCCTCTTTTACTTTTCAGCTTCTTTTCAGAGTCTAGTTGGGTTTCAGCTACGAGAGACTTCACTGAATCCAGAGAGTATTATAACCACACGCAATTGAGTGTCCAGAGGGTTAACTTCAAGAGAGTACTATTGCTTCCACTGCCTATTTTTTGTGATCATAAAGTGGTAATCGTATTTGTGCGTTCAAATCATTAACTTATAACTTTAATTTTGTAAATTGAGTTTGTGATAAATAAATCTAAGAAAAACGGACTCTCTACCTCTTATCTTTTAACAAACATATTTAGAGTTTTTTTCCTTAATTTATCTTAATCTAAATAATCGGTTGCTCCATCATTTGCGAACGCTCTAAGTGCTATTATTGTCAGCTTGGTCGTTTAAAACACATACAAGGTTTACGTACGCCCACATGTAAGGAAAATTCGATTTTCGATCACGTGATTTAAAACAAAACAGTCCCATTTTTTTTTAATTTAAAAGCAACTACAAACGCTAATTATGGCAATAAAAAGAATAAATCTGTGAAAGCACCAAAACTACTCTTCACAGATCAAAAAGTGGATAATTTGACAATAGGAATGGATGAAGACAACTAAAAAATTTTATTTGTTATTTGGAGACTTCATTACATGTAATATTATTTTTGTATCAAAAAAATTCTGATTGTGTACTTACACTTTCAGATTTATATTTACTAATGCATCATCATTACTAGCTGTGTTTTAACCGACTTCAAAAAACGAATAGGGTTCATGTTCGTCGTTATGTATTTTTCTTACGTTTAGCAATAACTTCGTCAATTGTGGACCGATATCGTTTTTTTTTGTTTAAAAGAGTTTCTCAAAGTGAGCTCGTAATCCCCAAGTCTATGATCCTATTATCAAGGATATGATAATAGGATCATAAGGAAATCGAGGGATGCCCTCTAATATTATAGACACATATAGTGTGTTGTTTGTTTGTTTCTTGTTATCCAAATTGTTATGTCTTGTAGTTATCATCTTGCGCTGCTGAGCTGATGATTGAAGTCACAGCACTCCTTTACGGTGAGGTATTAGGAAATAATAATACGATTTTTCGGCAAAAACTGTTGTTCAGATATTGTAATAAAGTAGTTAGACCTGCGAGCCTATAAGAATGGCAAAGAATCAAGTCGAAGAAAACACCGGAGAAGTCACCAAATGCTTCTTTCCCCGAACTGATAAAACGTACAAGGTCCTCAGACAGATAGAGATGACGGCCCAAATGGCGCGGAACACGGCGAGTTTGCACACTACCTGTATAGGTTTAAGTTGAAAGACTCGCCGTGTTGCGCCCGTGATCCCGCAAAGGCCCAGAATGTGATGCAAATAGTAAAAAAATGTTAGATTATGAAGAGGAGTTAAAGCTATGAAGATGAGAAGCAAGGAGCAATTTGAATGAAATAATTAAGGAAAATAGAATTTAAGGAATACTATTTAATTGAGGTTATTAAGAAATAGAAAATGTAAAATCATAATTATTACGAATAGATTAAAGTAGGTCTAAGATGATAGAGAGAAAAATTTTGAGTAAGAAAATATGTAATCATAAAACACTGTAAGTAAAGCAAAGTAAATGTAAAAGACTAAAATATTATTAAGATATAAATGATTATTCGTAATAATATGTGTATAAAGCAAGGAATTTTGATAAAGTTAATAAATAAGTAGTAACCCTACCAGCCCATCATCCCAAGAATGAAAGATGATGAACGGCACAGACTTACTAATCTGATACTTGGAATAAGATCGATTAATAAAGGCCGCGGTCTATAAGAACTACTCTTGAGTGGTTATTATTAAACCTAATACATAAAGAATTAAAATAACTTATTAATATACCTACATTTACTATACCCTACATATTTCCATATATTTATATATTTCCAAAGCAACAATCTTAGCACGAACATATCTCACAACCCTTTACCGATAACAGTAGAAATAAAGGGAATTAATTTAATGTGGAAGTGAAGGAAAATGTGACTTGCATGAATTGTAGAATTCTTATATTATAGAGAATATTAACAGCTTATATAATCTGTATAAAATAATTTGGTAGATGCACTCCAACTAAGAATTTAAAAGCCCTGAAACGATAACCAGTTCGAGATTAATTAATAATTCGAGATTGCAATACTGTTTTCCGCGTGCTCTGTGTAAAAGTAAAGGAGATGCTTGGACGATTTTATTATTCATTAACCAAATATGCAAAATAGCTAAATTAATTTCAATGTTATAATTACGCTACAACGAAATTTTTATAAAACTAAAAAAAAGCATTAAAAATTTATTGCAGTATTTGCTTAAACAGACTTCAAAACAACTAATTGGTGGTTTTAGGAAGTGGTTCTAGCTAAAACAAGGCATAGGAACATATAATATATAAACATGAATATGAAACGTTAAATATTTAGTCAAAAAGGTAATCTTCTTCTTCTAAGGAAACACAACTGTGATGTATATTTATAAAGGGACATATAAATGAACATACAAAAAATAGACAATAAACTATATTTTGAGTGACAATGATATTTTTTAATTTTCTAAATTCAACAAAATTGGTTAAATCATTGTCGAGTTATAAATAGACATACAGATAAAAAGAGAGAAAGATGAATAGACAATTGCCTACTTATTAAAAGTAGGGTGCTCTAATAATACACTGAAGTACAGTAAAATCAACTTAACTATAAACTTAACAACTTAACTAACTTTGAAAAAACATACAAGGGAACAGACAGACAGACAAACAAACAAAAAGTAGCGTATGTCCGTTCTCTACGGGCCTTACATAATGCTCTAGACAAGAATCTCTGTAGAACTATCCCTTTTCCTTATTATATTAGCGTGACAAGCTTAGCTCTATAGAGAGAGACTCTTGTCTAGGGCGTCGTGGTAGAGCCGCTATTGTTAAGCTTCTTTAATCACCGTGAGACATTTCATCAAAATCGGTACAGCAGTACGGCGTAACAGCGTAACAGACATATGTACAGTGAAATGTATTCTTAGGTCTACAAATAAAAATACTAAAATATATTACGAGTTCATAGGCATGCTGTGAAAATCATTTCTTTAGATGAGCTTGTGTCGACTAACGTGTTTTCTATAAGTATATAAAAAAAAATAAAAGAAAAAGAAATCATTGTAAGAAATACGAGTTTCGCTTCACATAAATTGCCATTGACATGCGTCGTTATTTAAAGGCACGCTTGACCATTCGTAAAGTACAAAAGAGAAAGGGGACATCACACAATATGTCTTATGCAATAAGAAATTGGTCAGATTTGGCTATACGAAAATATTAAATTTAAGATTTTATTGTAATATATATTTCACTACACGTATTGTGTTCTCATGTGTTGTTCGCATCTTGATATAGGGACAATTTATTATGAATATCATGAGTTATTAAATACGATTATTGATTGACTTTATGAATTGAATTAAATGTGATATCTGTGTACTTTGATTTAGATGATTAAGTGAAACATCGATGATTTAATTGGTTAGGAATGAATTGATGATAGATTTATTTATAATTAATTAGATGAGATAAGAATTATCGCTTTATTTGACTGTTTAGTTATAATGGTTGATTTATTTGATTGATTAATTGATATTCATTAGTAGATGATTTGACTTTATTCGACTATTTTATTAAAATTGATTATTTCAATGGCGTGAGTTGGGACACTTATATTTACAAATTTATTTTGTAAGTTTCAATTATGTTTTGTATATATGTGTTCTTATATGAACTTAACGACAAATGGTAATGTGCGCCAGTTTTTGCGTCAGGGTCTTTAGGCAAAAAAAAACCGGCCAAGTGCGAGTCGGATTCGCGCACCGAGGGTTCCGTACAAACCTGTAAGTATATGAGTAAAAGTTCACCCATCACGACAATTGAGTCATAGTTATGGTAGTTTTATTGTAAAATGAAATCCATAACTTTACAATGTGGAAAGCTGGAGGAGTGTAAATTTAAAACAAAGGTCTCTTTATCGTTTCAGTAATCCTTTATTTTATATTAACACATATAATTTATTATGTAATGTAACTGAAATATCTACACTAGCCTTGCAGCAGTCTTGTAAACGTTCTTTTATCAAAGTTTTTATTTACAAAGTTTTTTAATCACTATTTAGAAATCTGGTTAAAAAATACTGAAAAAGGCACGAATAGTACCACATTGAACATTGGAGTTCGAAAAACTGTTGTTCTATAGTTGTACTACTTCTTGTAGTGCTAGTGTTTATTAACGGAAACATGTTGACGGATAAAAAATGTGTGGAAATTCCATTTTGGGGATTCATTCTGAAATCGATATTGAAGTCTCCCACAACAACCAGACGAGAACATGAAGTATACCTATTGAGGTGCTGCCGTATATTGTTGTATTTATGCATTCCATTGCAACAATAATTTGACATTGTGGTGACCTATACAGTTACATTCACAATGGCAGTTTTCAGCGTCTGGGTTATTTAAATAATATATTTTACATGATCCATCTGTTACGGAATCCTTAAGATTGCGTCGTACATACGCGATACATTGTTGTCCCCTCCCCATACGTAGAGATAAGTCGCGATCAATAAGGTAACTACAATTATATTTATAATTTTTTTTTCAGAGTTTACGACTTAAGAATTTGATATGAATTTCAACTTGCTACCTCTACGGTTTCATAAGGAAAAGGGTAACAAGTCTATAATTATTTAAAAAAAATATATTATGTGATGCAACTAAAAATTTAAGATTTTTGGAATTTTTCCGTTATGTGTGCTATAAAACGTTACTTCATGCCAAATTTCAAGATGCTAGGTCGACTGGAAGTACCTTTTAGGTTTTGATTCCCTTGCGAGTTGTTGCGGGTTTTAAGATATGCGCCTTAAATTGCTGTTCCTTTTGATTGCGTTGACATAAAAAATTGATTTTGTTACAGCTTAAAGGTATTATAGACCGGAGTATTTGATATGAATTTCAATTTAATACCTCTACGCGTTCATGAGGAAAGGTATATAGTAAGTTTAAAATTATTAAAAATATTTTTATCATATGATGTAATAAAAAATTTATGGTTTTCACTGTGCTATAAGATCTGTGCTTTATCTGTGCTATAAGACGTTGCTTTGTGCCAAATTTCAAGATTCTAAGTTCACGGGAAGTACCCTGTAGATTTTGATTCCCTTGCGCGTGTCGAAAATTTGCGGCATAAACAGCTGTATCTTTTGAATGCGTTGGCTTACAAGTTTTGTTTTTTCACAGCTCCAAGGGACAGTAGATTTGAGTATTTGATATGAATATCAGCTTGATATTTCCACGCGTTTCTGAGAAAAAGGGTCTTGACAGATGGACGGACAACAAAGTACTTCTATAGGGGTTCCGTTTTTTCCTTTGAGGTACGGAACTCTAAAAAAGAGAGAAAGCATTTGTCTTTACGAAAAGAACTGAAGGGATAGATAAAAATACAGCCGGGCGATGTTATGATGCACGCACGCCGGGCGCGCGGGAGAAGAAGACGATTCTGGGACACGGGGAAGGGCGATCAGGTCTTCAGGGAGAATTGGTGAGATCACCGTTTTAAATCAAGGTTTTGGGAGCTGGTCCTAGCTGTGTGTCCACGCGAGTACCAGTTTCAGCGAAGCGGCCTCAGCAATCCTCGAAGACGTCAAGGGTGATGGCCGCCAAGAAAGAAATATTATTATATTACATATTTAGTATTTTTAATTTTTATTTTTTGTATGCGCATATTCCCTAATAAGTAGTTACATTTCAGGCTGACAGTTCATTCGCCTAAATGAGCACTGGCTCCCAGGAGCTGTCCCTAATATTGAAATAAAGTTTATTAATCGAGATATTAAATTTCCCCTTTTGCATTTGATCTAACTCGGTGATGTCATATTTAAAAATACTGGAGATAGATGAGCAGGTTTGATACGCATCAGAACTGTCTGTCAAGGGTTACATGGGTCCCCAAGTGGGGCTCCATCTGCTAGGACATCAGATCAAACTCCTAGGCTTCATTTCAAATTGAACTCCTATCCCCAGAGGTGGTTCTGGTATACAAAAATCAAACATAGTAATAAAGTCACGTTATAAATAATTTGTTAAACATAGGAACGGTTTATATATAGGAAATCTTGCGCAGCAGGATTATAATAGTTATATTCTAAATTATTAAATACAAGGTTTTACTGCATATACATAATTTTATTTTATTTCTTTTCTTTATTTTAATTTAATTGCATATTATTTTATTTCACTGTGCATCGTGAAAAATGTGTTATTACCTATTGCATTTTAATTTTTAAGTGTAATTTACTTGAAGTTTATTTACTTGAAGAAATTTATATAATTAGCATTTTAATACGTGTATGAATTAATCGGAGTGCTCTAGCGCACTTGGTAGATTCGATCGTAGGGTTGATTATTTTTATTGAGATTGAAGTTTTATTTGATATTTAATGTATGATATTTGATGTCTCACTTGAGACTTGAGTTAATGCTAATCGACACTCTGATGATATAATGTTTTATTTGATGCTTAAAAAGTATCGAATATAGGACTTTGTTTTATACAGACATTTTCAATGTAACCGAAACCTCTATAAATTTCAGAAAATTAACTTTTTCTTTCTCTTTATAATTGACCTAGAGTATATATATATATACTCTATATTTAATTGTCTATACTTTAAATGATACGGATTGGAGAGTTCCACTGTGCCGAAATAACGCAATTTAACTTGGCCGCGCAAAAATGTGTCGCCCGAATCCCAGACTCAAAACGAAACCTCAGCCTGTGGAGTATCGCGACAATCCGACAAAACCTAAGTACAGATCGTAAACCTAGGGAAAGTCCAACTTCTGTTCCCAATTCAAAGACAGACTGTTTCGTGCTACATAATTTTACTCAATTAATTGACTAGACGATCACGCGTGATTAATTATATACGCACACGTGTATAATTAAGCGTGCGTGCGTGCGAACGTGCGTGTGTGTGTGTATGTGTGTGTGTGTGTGTACGCGCGTTTGTGTGTGTAAATATGTAAATCTCTTATAACTTTTGAACGGCTTGACCGATTGGAACCAAACTTTCGCATTCTAAAGAATTCCAGCAAACTTAGATTTTCTGAAAATTTGAACCAATTCGGACTAGTAAATTTTGAGAAATCTCAAAAACTACGATTTTTTTTCCAAATTTGGTTTATTGAAATAACTTTTAAACGGCTTCAATGATCGATTCGAAAAATTAATGAGCTCTTAACATCAAAGAACCACGTCGGTCGCCTTTTCGTTGGACAAAGTCGGTTGATTTGTTCGTGAGATATCATGGACGAAAAAATTATAAAAATTTATTTTTCCAAAAAAACTCCGTCATTTTTTATCTGATCAAATTTTCGTTTACAAATTACAAACTACCTCAATTTCTGTTAACCGCGTGAAAATTACAAAAATTATCTGCGAAAAAAATTAATACTCCTGACATCATTGTGCTATTTATTATTTTCAGTGGCTCGAAAACTTTGTTTCATTAAATAATTAAAGCTCTTAATACTCATAAAAATAAAATCGTTCTACAGAATTATAATCTATTTGGCCAAACGAATACTTAGCCACGTATTTCCATAAAAAACATATATACATTAGGTTTGCCTCAATCGCAATATCTTGTTAACACAGCTAGACTCACGACGCGACATGGCTCTCTTAAATGGCTTTCTATGTACCCATACATTACTATGACTAGTTTGTATACTTTTCGTATTTTCGTATAAATATCAGAAGCCTGGCCAATCTGGAATCATTCTTATTGAATAAGTCAATGAGAATAAAACCAAGCGTAAGCATAACAGTATCGGTAGTCAATATGTTGATAAAATTAAAATTCAGTATCGTGGTTCTTATAATGTGCAAACTACAAAATATTTTGGGTAACAATCAAAATTTCGAAGTAATTTCAGGTATAGCATGCCCATTTATATACTATAACAAAAGTAGATTAAAATATATATATATAAGTGAAATTGTTTACGTAGTATTTATAGAATTCTACAGACTTTAAAGCCTACGTTACTTTAATCAAAGTGCCTTCTTTCAAATAATGAATGACGGTCAGGTTATACTTTTTATTTTACTCGGTGACTTTATATTAAAACTTTTTGAATCTCGTATATTCAATACATAAAAAAGGAATATTCCATTCATTATACATTTATATAATGAATGATTTACTTTTTCTATTTAACATAAATAACAAGAAAATAGATTATAAGGAGATTTCATTTGGACCAATAATATATTAGCGCATCATATACAGCACCTAATATTTGTAGATATATGAGTGTCAAAGGTGTTTTTAAATATTTTTAATTCAATGTAAATAAATCAAAAATATAATTTTTGTAAATAATATTTTTTACGTAAAAACTTTAAGCGATAGATATTTCAATACAGTCTGCATACGAAAAGAATTATCAAAAATATAAATCTAGTTATAAAGATTTATTGTGGTATTATTATGAATTCCTATCACTATATTAATGGCAGTGATACGGAATGAGATTGCAATCCCGATTACTATCAGACTTGGTAGGAAGGAGATTGGATTGATCCAATAAGAGCTTCGTTGAAATTGTAATGCTACATCCCTTAGAAACAGTAAAAATCTCGTCTAGATTAGCGAATGTTTACTAAGCTGAGCTGATACACATTTTATTCTCCTAAAAACTTTTAGAGCTATTCGACAAAGATATAAAAATACGATTCATTTGTTGTCGTATTACGATTCCTGTACTGATAATAGAAAACAATAAGTTTTCTAGTTATTGAGAATAACTTTTTTAAACATTTTTGACTAGAGTACGAGTTTGTTGTAATTATATTGAAGTTTACTCTTTGAGCTAAATATGTAATGATTTTTATATATAGCCCGCGGTATCTATACGTAAATTACATGGGAAGCGAAATCGAGTGCTAATAAAAAGGAAAATCAAAATTATGTTTGTTGCTCGTCGCCCAACATATTCGCGCATCTTATACTGAACGCGTGTGTTATTCTTCCATAGTTGATTAATAGATGTTTTATTTTTATTACATATAAGTGTAAAACGTTATTGCAGCTGTTACCAATCCTTTAATGTGAAATTTTAAAGTTTTATCATGTAACATGATTTATAGAATACATGCTATTAAATCATTATAAATAAATGTGAATTAAAATATATACACGCTTTCATTACAATGTGGAATGCGTTTATTTACCTCCTTTGCCTATTGTATATACTTCAAGATATTTCGTACATTCGCGATTATTTATTTAATATATTTTATATGTTTCATAATATTTCATTTTACTCGTTAAGAATATATTCCTTTTATTCTTAAGGAGTAAATTCCAGTCGATAACGAGTATAACGAGTCTTTTGATTTCACGCACAGACACACAAGAATGTCGTTTGACTCCGGTCCTTCATTTCATTCAACATCCAGGCTGTGTCCAAGAAACTATTCGTTCATACGCGTGCATAGGAAAGTGTACGAGCTTTGTACAAGTAAGGACTATAAATTTTATATAAACATGGCCTTATAGGATTTTGAAAATTCGGCTTCGCCATTAGGAAGTAAATGGTATTTGATTAAATAAGTTCTGCACTCAGAAAAAAAACATTACGTTACAAGAAAACGCTTCTGTTGCATCTATTTTTCAATTCATTACTCAAAAAATTAAAATGTAATCATGCCAAAAGCGATTAAAATTATTACACGAAATCGAGGCTTACTGCTTCTTCCCAACGTAAGGTTTTTGGAAGTAAAATTTTATTTCTACGATGTTTGTTAATGCACCTCTGTCATCACTGGATGCACCTATGTGAAGTAAATTGGATTAGTTTATTCCACAGTAACATTGCATGATCATTCACTTTATCATTATTTTTAATAATGAAAAAAATGTAGATATTTCTTTTTCATTTTTGTTTACCTATAATACAACGCACGAAACTGCCGCTGTGAAGTTAGTCACGAAAGCGTCAGAATGGCTTAAAATTCAGAGGAGAAGAAGCAAGGGTCGGGAAGCGCGGAACGTGCACATCACTCGTAGGCAATTGAGAATGGCAGAGTTTCGTGCATTTGAACTGTATTAAATACATTTTTTAGTACCTTTTTGGCAATACTTGCAAGCAGCAGTTTCCAAGCCGATTCTATTAAAAGTAAGGCGCCTACAGTTCTGGCTGCAGCATCAAGAGATACTCGATATGTTATTTTATATTAGCAATAGATATTCATTAGAGGTGCTTAGTAATTTTTAACTCAATTAAAGTAGTCCAAAATTATTTTGTAAAATTCATAGTGAACGAATATAACAACATACTAATTATGAAGTTGAAGAAAAAGATATAATTGTGGCAGTTATGGTCAATTAGTTTACTGCAATATTTAATGTAGGTATTCGAAATTGATTATAATTTAATAAAAATATCAACCTATTAAATATTTAACTATTTCCTTGAAAGATGTCTATGTTCTATGATTGTCACTTTCATGTTAATTATATTAGAGATTTCAGCGATGATAAGTGCTATACATATAGCTTTTAGAACTTTTAGAATTTTTGTCTGTGTAGGTTGTAAAATATTTCCGAACTGACTTTTATTTTAAATCTCTATAAATAAATTTTCTTCCAAAATTATTCACAGAAACAAAATTGTTTTTTTACATTAAATAAAAAACTATTATTTTTAGGTTTCAGGCGCTAAGATATGGCAAATTGAACGATCCTGCAATTGCTGTCAAGAATCTGTTGAAACTGAAACTTCTGTCACTTTGGAGTGTCCTGACGCAGCACCGGGCGAAAGCAAATATAAGACGGTATGTAAAACCGATCTATATATAGAAAAACATTTTTTATTATCTAATTCACCAAACTTAACCTAATCTACACGAAAAAATTACAGGTCACTGCAAAGTCCATTATGCATACGAAAAATTAGCCGGTTATGACTTCTTTAGAACATCATATGATTAATTTTACGAATATGCTTTCTCTTGTTATAGTATTATTATTTGAATTAAAACGGCCTTGACTTTTGTATTGTTTTATTGATTTTGTGATGTCACCCAAATGCACATCTAATACCTGATAGTCTCATTAGGTCTTGAGAAAGTCCTTTCTTGGGTAAATAGTGAAAATATGATACCTGTAATGGGGTATATTTGATAAAAGTTTTGATCGCACTTATCTAGGCATTTCAAAACAGATTTTGGAGTAGGTGAATTTCTTGCCATCACTACTTTCCACGCTTCAAATTCTGCTTTGAATTATGTACTTCTTTAGGAAAGCACTAAAGAGAACATACAAATTGCTTCTTCAATTTTAGAACTGGCCGCAAAATTTGAAGGTAATAAATCAGATAGTGCCTATACGACTTCACAATATTTTGTAAATCTTTCAATCAATTGTTGAATTGTATTAGGAGTAGATGAAATGGCACGAGGCTTGCGTTAGAATTCGCAGATGATAACCAGCTTGAAAATTAGGTTGCTCGTTCAGGAAAAACATAACTCTGTCATATTAATAACTTCATATTAACATTATATATTTTTTTATCCAAAAATGTCTAAATTTGAGCCAAATAAGTGACATTTGTAGGAACTTTTAATTCGCTTCTTTAATTTAAAAAAATCTGCAGATGAGGCACATCGATTGCTCGTAGAAGCATATAATGAGGCTACCTTGAATGAGAGAACATGTCGTGAGTGGTTTCAAAATTTAAAAACGGTGATTTTGACGAAGAAGACAAAGATCGCAGTGGAAGACCAAAAATTTATGAGGAGGCAGAATTGGAAGAATTGTTGGAGGAAGATTCGCATTGTTTAAAATCGTTAGGAATGATTCATACACAAAGTAATTGGGTTCCATACGAATTAAAACCGAGAGATGTTGAACGCCGATTATACATAAGCGAAAGGCTGCTAGCTAGGCACAAAAAAAGGTTTTTACATCGAATCGTCACTGATGATGAAAAGTGGATACATTATGATAATCCGAAAAGAAGAAAATCATTGGGACTATCTAGCGTCAACATCCACAGCAAAACCAAATATTCATGGAAAAACTCATGCTATGTGGGATCAGCTGGGTGTAGTGTATTAATAATAATAATAAGCCCTTTTTATTTCCTGTTTTACAATGGATTCGTAATAAGATATAATAAAAATAACAGTTATTGGTCAACAAGAATCCCGGTTTGAGTAAAGGCCTCCTCCAAAAATGCCCATTTCTGTCGGTCCTGTGCTATGAAGTACCAGTCTGAGCCAGCTGATCTTTTGAGATCTTCTTCCCAGCGGGTTAAGGGTCTTCCCCTCCTTCTCTTGCCTGATGGTCCATTCCACTGGGTTACTCTTGTGGTCCATCTTTTGTCAGTCATTCTCGCTACATGTCCAGCCCATTGCCATTTTCGCTTTTGAGCAAAGGTCAAGGCGTTTGTAGCTTTGGTGATGCCTCTTATCTTTGTGTGTAGTATTTTATTTATTTTCTTTATATTTAACATGCTTCATTCCAAACCTTTTTGAAACGTGTAATGTATTACGAGTTGCTTAATCCAAGCTAAACAATCACTGGAACTCTAACCAAACACAATGATGAGATTGAGCCGAGCTTTGAGAAAAACGGCCTCAATACTACTCCAGACACGACAAAATTATTCTTCAACATGATAATGCTCGTCCGCATGTAGCGGTTCCGGTGAAAAACTATTTGAAAATACTTGATTGGGAAGTACTACCCCACTCGCCATATTCACCAGACATTGCGCCTTCTGACTATCATCTGTTCCGCCAATGGCACATGCTCTGTCAGAGCAGCGGTTCACATGATATGAAGATACCAAAAATTGGGTTGATTCGTCGATAACCTCAAAAGATAAGGAGTACTTCAGACTTAGAATCCGAACGCTGCCTAAAAGATGGAAAAAAAGTAGTTGCTAGTGATGGACACTACTTCCAATAAAATTAAATTACCGTTCTTTCACTATAAATATTATTTTATTGACAAAAAACGGCGTAAACTTATCTGTACTCCTAATATGTTCAAGGAATAGAATGAATAAATTTATTTGGTAATACGTACATATATCTGACGCAGGAATGTTAGAGCGGTTTTACTGTCTTCCGAGGATACATGGCATCCGCAGCACACCACCATTTTTTTCAAGTAAAACCATCCTTCCTCAATTCAAGTAAAACCGACCTTCTTCATACAGATCGAGACATTCGTTATCGTCAGCTTTGTTTTTCAGAAGTTGTAAAGCATTAATAACATCATCCACGTGCCTGGATGTTGTGATGAGGTCGGTGTTAATTGCTTGCAATTGCTTTGATAACAACAGTGTATATTGTTCATGACTTTTTGAACAATAGCCAAGCACGTCACAAAATCCGAAGATCGATGTGTGTTAAGTATTTGGACGACTTGGTGCCAGGTTTCTTTATTGTGGCTAGATTGGAGTTCTTTAAGAGCATTCATATCAACTGAATAAATTTCTTTGAATCTCATGATGGCTTTCATACTTGTGAACCCATCGTGTGTTTCGGACATTGCAAGCACACTTTTTTGGCGACCAACCGGTAAAAGTTCTCGAATTTTATCCTTCAATACAGCAGTGCGATGAGTAGAATTTCTAAAGTATCCGAATTCGAAAGTAGGAACAGATTGCACGATTCCAACGCAATTTCGAACATTTTCACAAGCAAATGTCCACTAGAACTTGAATTAGCAATTTAGCAAGGTTGAGAGAGTGTGCGCTACAGTGTACATAGAGAGCAAGAGCACGTTTGGGACGGGATTTAGCCGGTTCTCCTGGGTTCAACCACTGTAATGAATATTTCCGATTATCGTACAGAATCCATTTTTCACCACAAGTTACGATTCGATTCAAAATTCAAGATTCAATGCGTGTCTGTCTTCCTCAATTCATGCGGCACCCATTTCCCAAGCTTTTTCAATTTGTTTCAATTGAATTAAAATTACTTTTTCACTTACACCGAAGGCTATTGCTAACTCAGACGTGGTTTATGATGGATCTTCTTCCACGAACACCTTCAATTCTTCGTTGTCAACTAGGAACTGCGGTCGTCCACGGGGTTTGTTCTGTAGGTCAAAATTTCCAGAACGAAAACGTTGGCAATAAAAACATATAGCGTTAGTGCCACGGTGGAACTCGTATTCGTAAATAGCGCGATATTTAAAGTTTTCCATATTGTGAACAGACAGATGGCAAAGAAAAATCAAATGACATGAAAACAAATAAATAACTAAATTCGAAACAAAAATACCCATACTTAAAGTTGAAATTACTTTGAATTTGGAAATCCTAGTCAAACAACAGATATTTGACATCAAAGTGGCCAGTTCGACTAAACATGAATTGTGTAATATATAAGGACCTAATATATAAAGCTAGTAAAAGAACTAAAAGATATGGTTGCTAACCGTAAGTGAGAAAAACCTGTTTGTTTAAATAAATTATCTCTATATCCGTTTGTATAGCAATGCGAATAGCTAAACTATATTGATAACAATGCGATGAAGCCGTGTATACCATTATGTTCAAAACATTTTAGTAAGTAAGGGAATCGTAACAGACAATGTTATTCTAATTAATGTTAAGTAGACGGAAAAAATAAATCTGTACAACGATTATGTGATGAAATAGGTGACAAGGGTCGCTCTAGAAAATCATATGATGACCAAGCGAATAAAATTAAAAATACAACGTTAGAATGAGAGAGAACGTATGTAGGAAAACGATTCATTTCTTGTCTTCTCCTATCCCTATAGTAGACGGGTATAAGTTTAATCACGCGCTTAATAAATAAATTAAATCACAGTTCTATCACGCGCTTTAGTTTAATAATCGCGCTGTTTCCCGCACTCTTATGTCGAGACAAAATAACTGTAGTATTGAGAAAATCAGCATATAAAGAGAGATAGCGTAAGTGAATAAGGAATATGAACGGATCATACAGTATTTACCATTATATTGGTACTAATGTTCTCTTGATCCAAATCCCACGTGGTCTTGGCAACTCTGGCCTTACCTTTGTTCACTGTTTTTTTACATCTTACTATTATGAACACCAGAGTTCATGCTTGTTGTCAATCAATGGGAAGCCTATTGTATCACAAGGACAATAATTTTTGTTGAAGTATATGACCAGAGCGTTGAATTTACGTTGTCTGTTGAACAGCATAGCGCTGATTTTGAATGTTGATACAGACAGCCGCACTCTTAGTGTTTAATTGGACAATATACATTATTTTGTTTTATAACAACAGACTTAGGTTAAGAATTCTTTGTATTTTATCGTATTTTTGTGTGTGTTAATTAAAAAATTTGAATAGTTGTATTTTTATTACCCAGGTGGCAATTAGTTGTTAGGAATTGTTAATTGTGTGATATTTATCTATTTTGCGTATTTTTGTATATTTATTGTGTTTTAGTTTCTTGTCTTGTTTATTTTATGGTGTTTTGTCGTATATTGTGTTTTGTCGTATTTAATTACGAAATTATTGTATGCGCTTATGAGTTCCATTTAAAATTGGACCTTGGCGGGGAGGGATCAATAAGAGGCCGAGAATCGCAGTCATCTATACGGTAAGGCCGCGAATTGGTGTTCCGAGCTCATGTGACGCTCATGCGTCAAAAATGCAAAATGCATGGCCACACCCCTTCGATTAAAATATATGCAACTCATATGTGCAGAGAGATGCGCCATCCATAAATTGCAGCAGAATTGATGCATCCATTGGTGGTTTCAGTTCCGGTTGTTCCACTGTCGTGATCGGTCGCCTTCGGTACAGCTCCCTGGACCACCCGTTTAGTTTAGTGTGTTACTGTGTGCCAGTGTTCCTTCCAGCTGTGTTTCGGAGTGTCGTGCTCCGAGCGTGTATGAGTGAGTGTGGTGCTGCGTAGTATACATCGCGCGGCGACAGTCAAGCTACATGCGTTCGTCCGGGTAATATACTCCGGTTACCGCACCGTCTGCATGCCGATCCCCGCGCACGGTTGCTGCGCTTAGGAAGCACTCCCGCAGGTTCACACTCCAGATACCAATCGCTATTTAGTTATTCCGTGTTTTCTACACGCATAAATGGTTTGCCATTGACTACGTGAGGACGACTGCATTTTAACCAGCAGCAGTCTTTGAGAACGGATTTGCTCAGCGTCACTTAGCGCTCAAACTCTGTTATTGATGGTCAATCCGATTCCGAATTTTAAATTCAGTTAGCTGCGTTACGCTTTTACATAACGATTATAGGTCATTTTTACACGCTTTTTATTAGCTTCACTTGTATGTTTGTTTGTTTGTTTGTTTGTCTGTCAGTTTGTCTGTAACTCTCCTTTGGACTGAGTGGGGGAAAAGTGAAAGGCGCTTGACAGAGCAGCAGTCCCTTATTACTGTAAGAATATCTCACTAATTCGAGTACGATTGTTGGCCGAGCGGTCTAAGGCGCGCGTCTTCAATGACATCAGCCTTCGGATTCACCGATCGTGGGTTCTACACCCGTCCACGCCGGAATTATTTTTTTAATTTCTTCTGCAAATTCTACGATTGTAGCCGTACATCCAACTGTAATTGATTCGGAGAAACTTTACCACTTCTTTGTGACGTTGCAACTCCAATTTTAAAAATTTACTTAGAATAAAATCATTTGAATTATTGTAATTAAATTTATATTTTATTTTAAATTCAACATCAAGTGCACACGTCAAGACTGGATTGGTTTTCGAACTTATAACTGTAAATTTTCTCTTCAAGTCGAAGCTAATTTTACTACTCTCCGCCCTCTGTTAGAAATTCATTATACTATCTGCATCAACACTAAATTTTAGAATTTCACACCTCAAATTTTATTACGTTGTTCAAGAAGAATTTTACACACATGCACCCTCTGTTGGAAATTTATAATACTATCAACGAGAACTTAAAGAAAAAATCTATAGACAATAAATCGAACTAAAAAGTCAGAAATAAATATAGTTTAAAAAATAACTAAAAAAAACACGCTTTTAAAAAATATCGCACTAAAAAGTTAAAAATAATTTTAAAAATAAAATTATTACAATAGTACATAAAAAATAATAGTGTAATTGATGGAAAACGTGGGGCGCTTGATATACGATAATTATGGCACAAAGCGCCCCACGCTTTTCCCTCAATTACGAGTATACTAGTATTTTTTATGTACTATTGTCATAATTTTATTTTTAAAATTATTTTTAACTTTTAGTTCGATATTTTTTAAAAGCGTGTTTTTTTAGTTTTTTTAAACTATATTTTTAGATTTAAAATTTAAATTCAGTGATTTAAGGGCCTAAAGCCCTCAAACGGAACCATTAGATATATAACCACTTTTCGTGGTTTTTTGCTATCCCCTCCACTACTCACTTTTTCAAGCGTCGTCTAATATTAAGTCTATTACTCATTGTAATAGATAGTTTTAGTTATTTTTGCCTCTTCCCGGGACAACACCATCATCTATGACGTTATTACGTCGTAGTAACCCGGAAGGGTTTCATGACCTTTAGTACTCCCTGTGCCTTCTGGCTGCTTAGACGAAACCTACACAGCCTACGGGCTAAAAAGGCAGGCGCCTTAACGTATCAGGGGGTTTTTAGTCCGTGCGAGTCGGACACACCCCGTGCGCCCGGGCGTACGGACTGCCCATTATGGGTTTTTCCCCTCATTCCCCTTCGCATGGGGAGAAATACAAAAAAAAATACAAATGCATCCATTGCAGTTGTATTGCAACCGCCACATATGAAGCTTGGCTGTAATAAAGAAATCTGATTATCTGGAAACGCTACCCATCATTTGTGGGTAACCACACACCGCAAGAAATCTGTTCTCCATGGCGACTGTGAAAGAAAACTGAGGTGCGATTTTACACAGCGATAACTGAAATCGCCCTTACAAATTTTGCAAACCTTAATTTGCTTCTGACACTGTAGTACTACTTTACTAGCCTAATATAACATGTCTCACTTTCATACACCGTAACTAGCCATCGGTGCCGTACGTTGTAAATGCACTAATGACATGACATTGTTATTAGCGAGTCCCAGGTTTCACTCGGTCATCGTAAAGCATTTTATGAATACTTCAGTTTTATAAATAAAATTATCATGGGAGGTTTTTATCACTCACTTCAGCATTAGAGTGATAAAAAACTACACAACAAAGAAGTTCCCATCGGTAACAACGCAATAATAGATAACAGATATATTTAAGTCTTTATTTTTAAGACAATAAGCTTGTAACAAAATAATCCAAAAACAGTATTTTTCCGAGTTAAAATAGTAACATAACAAAATTTTAGGGACAAAATATAGGTGTTTTCGAAAAAAAATCGAAAACAAGTCTAATTAAAATTGTTTATTCAAAATTATTTATATCATGAAGTTCGTGATTCACGTTTTCGTCGTCTTTCATTTGATCTTCTATGTCTATGAGAAAATTCACTGAAAAAATATAACTTATATGAATATAAAATGTTATCTATAAAACAACTTTTCCAGAGGTTTTAGTGTTTTTCTTTCAAATCTGATATGACCGTGATGGTTTAAGAACTGCCCATGGTTACTTAGTTCTTAAAAAATAAATCACTTGAATATCAATTCGAAATATAACATTTTTTCTCTGCACATTTACTATTTTTTCAATAAATGCAATAATATTTTAATCTTACGTTGTAAATTTTTCTGCCTGTTCCAAGGTTTCAGGAAGAGGACAATCTTTTGTTTCTGGTAAGGGAAGTAGCGTTAATACTTGCAGAAAAGACATAGTGGCTAATATGATCAGTGGTAGATTATCCATTATAGAGTCTAACGCAACGACAGCTGGAGCCAACATTGAGCCGATCCTCGCAAAAATCGTGACTCCACCTACTCCGACATTGCGCGCTACAGTCGGATACAACTCCCCTGTGAAGAGGAAAAGCGACGGGACAGAACCCTGAAAAATTCGAGAAAGTCAATTAGTAAAAAATAAGTCCCATAAAAGACTTTTTCATAGAAGTAGATATTTCGCCGAAACCGCATCCAAATCGGTTCACTCGTTTCAGAGCTACGACGCCACGGACAGACACACAGACACATACACAGAGCAGTCAAACTTACAACACCCTTCTTTTTGTGTCGGAAGTTAAAAATAGTTCGTTAATACACATGTGTAGAGAAATGAAACAATAAAACTGTTGAGACCATTCTTGAAACTTCCCGCTTTTTTCGAGCTCAAAGACCATATTTATTTTTGTATATTATTAGCTTCTTGAACCAAATAAATAATTATAGCGCTTTTTAGGTTTTTGAAAAACATTACTTACCGTAGAATTCGATGTTTCCTTTTTATACAAAACAGAATGTCACTTCAAAAATAATGCCCTATCAAGGTATTTGAAAGTAATTTAAAAAAGTCCTTTTTTCGAAATAACTGGTTTGGATCTCCTCTGCGCTATTCGATGCAGTTTTTAATTATAAGAAAGGATAGTTGTATGAAACAATTATATGCCAAAAAATTTGAAAGTTATTTTGAAAAAGCGTCTTTTGGAAATTATTGGACAGCAATAACTTTTGAACAAATCCACTGACATTGATCCGCTTTGCGAAACTTGACATACTTTTTTACGCACTATAACTGTGTATCCCGTCCACTCTTATCTCAAGATTCTGATGAGCTCTTAAAATATTAATACCACCGGGACTCTTCAGGCTCATTCCGACTCTGGTCAAGATGATCGTGCAGTGTTGCTTCAACTCGGCCTGTATTCTTTTGAGTGTCATCTTCACTTCTTCTTGGAATCAAACCTACTTATCATATCAGCAAGCTGACGAACCTGATCTTCCCTACTGTCAAGAAACTATTCAAGAGCTCGTGCTCAAGGCTGCTCCTTCGGTAGACGATACTATTTGAGTTCTTCCTGCCAATAAGTCTATTTTTCCTGTTAGTGAGCTTCCTTTTCCTGTTGGCGGGCCTGCCTTTAGATCTCAGCGAGCAGGGTGCTAAAATTAAGAGTCGGATCTGCCGAAATTGTTGAAGGAGCGACAGCTTGGTGTTTCTCCACTATCCGCCTTGTCTGATTCTACGTTACTCTTCGCCTCCGAGTCTGATTCTACGTTATCCTTCGACTCTATTCAATCCTACTTTTGGCACTAAATATTTTACTATCGAGGTTTTAGAATTAAAAATAAAAAATAAATAAACTGAATTATACAAGTACTGAATACTGAAAATTTAAATGTATAAAAATTCAATAAAGTAATAGAAATAAGATGTATTATAAGCGCAAATATACAATTATTTACGATTTTTTTTTTATTGCGATTTTATACGAATGTTGTGTAATTTGATGAATAGGCATCGAACACGAGTATTTGTTTATCATACGAGTATTTTTCAAATAACAATTTAAATAAGTTTTTTTTCTACTAAATTACGTATTTTCTATCATTGAATAATAATATTAAGGAAAACAGTGCAAGAAAATAAAAATATTGCCAGTGCTACGCGTTTAAAATTGAACTTTTAGAATTAAACTTAAATAGACTCTCAAGAACAAGAATTTATCTTTTATGAGTGTTCATCATCTAGATTCAATTCTTTCGAGTTTAGTCACAATCATAATTCAAAAACTCACTCAAACTCAGAAAAATCAAGAAACAAAACCCTTAAAATCAATTACAGTTTTGTAATACAACAAGCCGGCCAAGAACATATGGGACAATGTTTACCGTAGGGTTACGAAGCCGTAACTAAGAAATGCACGATACACATGAAAAAATCTATGTTGTTACATTTTTTCCATGTTTCCTGTACAGAATCGGTATTAGCTCTTTAGTGGTCTACAACTAGAGAAACAACTAGGTATATCCACTGTTACTCTTAAACTAGTGGAAACTAAAGTGCACCAATGAAAGAGCGTATCTTTAAGGCACTTATGTCCTTTTGTTGAGAAGCGCAGAATATCAGATCATGTTCTAAACAATTTTCATTGAAAATATTTATTAAGTGTTATGTTTGTATTTTTTTTATATTTTTCGACATAAGGTTTAAGAAATAAAGGAGGGACACAATTTATGGTGATTTCGGCGCGATAATTTCCGACTGTATTCAGTTAGCCAAAAAATTGCTTAGAAACCTTAATGTGTTTTTAAAATAACTGTCGAAATACGTGTTTAGCAAACATCAACGTGTGGTCGATGTTTGCTGAAAAAATTTTTTTTTGGCTTACGTTACATGTATGAAGTGCCTCCCCTAGAAATATTTATTTTTATTATTTAACTAGCAAACTAAGTAATGGCTTATAAAAAACACAAATATTCGGCTATTGAGGACAAAATGGATATCCTGTACACAGAGTGGAAGGCCCCAGGGTCTGAATGCTGCAAACAATCTGATATGCCTCAACTGCAATAATGTTTAGATAGATTATTTAGAAGTTTCGTGTAAAAATTTTCGGTGTCAAGTTTTGGGTGTTGCGAAGTTTTCATTTCATATTAGGAGCTTGTGTTTTCAGCCTTTTATGCCGGTAAAGTGAGTTAATACGTTGAATATTTTAAAGAGGATTATTATAAATGCATACAAAACTCGCGAAATTGCAAGTACCTAATTTAATTTGACTAGGATTGAAAAACCATCGGTCGATTAACCCGTGACCAGCAGCAAAAATAACGCGTAGACCATTAGGTCAGGGTTGTTCATAATTTTTATCAATCATAGGAACAATTACTATTTTCAAAAGTCATATCCAAATTCGTATTTTATTCTAGAGAACGACTGGAGAAAACAAATTTTAATCCGATATGTGTTTTTGGTATCTATCAATTGATACCATAACGATAAATGTCTCCTTTTGAAACTTTAGCAAAAAAGTGACAAAATTTTAAAAAGAATCTTTTTAGATTCTGAATGATTTGTACATGGAAATGTACAAATCTTCATAAGATTATTCATCAACGAACGAATTGTCGACGCTCAAGCGAATATTGGGAAGAAATCGAATGGATAAGAATGGAGACAGTAATGGAAAAAAAAGAAATAAATAATGAAAAACAGAGATAATAGAAATATAACAAAACAAGATAAACGGGTAAAAAACTTCAGGATTGTCTCGAAACAGTCTATGATGTACCGTGGATAAGAGGACAATTGTCGAATAAAAAATAAAAGATCAATGGAAATTATAAGCTGGAGGTGTGGTCTCAAGTTATTTTAAACGAAATGGTAAAATCAAAAAAGAAATGAAACGGACTGCTTCTTCTTTGTTTAGGTTCACCATCTCAATAAAGTGGAACTCGTGGGACGGTACTCAACTAGGGAACTCCTTCATATGTCGAATATCACGGTGGGAGCATGGAGGAGGCGGAAAGTCCCCCCCCGTGCCGCCGCTGTCAGCTATTCGGGCACTCCTAACATAACTGTCACCACACCACCCTACATGCTGTATGAGATGTGGTGGGGACCATGTGGCAGAGAACTGTAACAGGACGCGAGAAAAAAAAACCCACCTGCGCGAACTGCGCAGGCCTTTACATAGAAAAGAATAGGAGAATACCGATTTTTGTCGAGAAGCATGCGCAAGAAGCCTAATGGTCTCTCCCCAGCCCCCTCAGGGGATAGACCTTAAGCATCCCACCCAAACGAGGGTACCCAAAGATCCACTCTTTCTCCTCCGAGAGAAAACTTAGTGGTGGAAGAACAATTTCCCCCCCTCTTTTCACCTAAATGCCAAATCTTTCAACAACAACAAAAATGGCAATCCGTTAAGCGCTAAAAAAGCAGGCATAAACAACCTAACACAAAAAACAACCACTCTCCACCTCAGCTCCCCAAGCAGCAGCTGGTGCAACAGAGAAAATAGGTGCAACAGATGGAAAGGAGGACGAAAAGGACGGAACAGCCCAGAGCTGCACCGCCTCCCGAGACGCCACAGCTCCATCTACAACCACTTATGGACCCTTTCTCTCATCCTTTAACGTAACTAGCATCACAAGCAACAGTAAGGAGAGCCCAAATCCCACTCAGGATATCCAACCTAGCGACAAAAGGTTACCAGTTTAAAGACCTCTATGTCGGATATAACGAAAAATATTGATCTCCATACTCCAAGCAATCAAGGTACGATAGGACCCGACTCAGAATATATTCGAGGGTCTGACCCTATCCGGAACGTTGTGAACCTTAGAATTTTGTACTGGAACCTTGGATGAATAAATGGAAAGGCCGATGAGCTCCGAGATATCATTCAGTTTGAAGACATACATGTGACCTTGCTGGACGAGACCAAAATGCGATTCCAACAAGAGTACGGTTTCCCAACTTTGTCACATACCGCCGCGATGAGATTTCCGCTTGATGCATGGCCTATAGGGACACTGCGGTGCTGCTCAGGACAGATGTCATATATGAGATGGACGAACCTACCAGCTATGTGTCCATATGCACGATAGGCACAAGAGTTGGCTCATCTGACGAAAAGATGAGATTGTTTGCAGCATTCAAACCCTCGGGCACCCCACTCTGTGTACAGGATATCCATTTTATCCTCAATAGCCTAACTGCCACGCTTATATCTGGGCGTGGGGATCACATTTCGCGTTCAGAACCGGGAGACTCCTTATGGAGGACGCCGAGAGCCTGGGCTACGAGATGCTGTGACCAGATACTCCAACGCACGCCCCAACCGACCCACATCACCGCGCTAATGTACTTAACATAGTGCTCTACAACATGGACTCCCAGCACCTGTCTATCCTCATAACTGTAGAGATCGGGGCACGGCACTTGCCACCGCAAATCACGAGGCAGCATACAAACTGGGCAGTATTTCAGGCGTCCTTAAAAATGATGCATCTGGGATCCTCATTTGCGACCGTTGTTGACGTGGATACAGTCGCCAATCAGCTAGTGAATAAGATAAGGAGGGCTCACTTTATGGTCACAAATTTCCTTCTTATTTCGACGTCAAGTCGCGGGGACCTGCCTTCGCACATCAAAGTGAAACTACAACAGAAATACAAACTACACAAACTGTGTTGCCTGGCTAGCCTACGGGCTTGCACTCGCTGTCTTAAATTTAAGAAAGAACTCAACAATCTCAGAGAGATATCGGTGGCAATCAGACACTTTTATAGTGTAGCATGGGAAACGACATTGACCGGGATGGTGAAAGCTCGAAGAACTTAAACCAGCTCTGCCACCAGATCACCAGAGTGTCAACACCCATATGCCCGATTGCCAACCGTTCAGGAGTTCGTTGTTACGGTACTGAAGCTCGAGTGGAAGTGATAGCCGATTATGTAGAAGAATAATTCAGCCCGGACCCTCCGGCCACATCTCCACTGCTACAAGATCATTACGCCCAAGAAGATAAAGTATGTAAATTCATGGCCACCCCACCTCCCCTCCCTCCAGGGGATATATTATATATAGCTCCAGCCGAACTACTCAAGAACGTGCTACGTTTGCCTAAAAATAAAGCTCCTGAACCACATGGGATATCGTCAGCGGCACTGAGGTATCTCCCTAGAAGGGCGATGGTGGCGATACACCGCGTGTTCAACAGCATATTCTTCCCCGGCCACTGTACCGAAACCTAGAAAAGAGGTAAAATTATAACAATTCCGAAAACAGGGAAAGACCGACGCAGACCGAAGAATCTTCGACATATCACCCTCCTTTCACGAGAAACGAAAACTTTTAAGCGTGCCCTACTGCGTAAACTACGTCCCTCCATGTCCCCGTGAAAGGAGCAATATGGATTCTGTAGTTAACGCTCAACTACTCTTCAACTAATAAGAGTACTGCTTAACTAGCATCCGAGAAGACCTGCCTGAATGGCTGAACAAGTGGAGGATGGCTGTCAACGTCGGTGAGACGACCGTCTACATGCCGGCAGCCAACGAATCATGCCAGCCCAACTACGCCTGAGGGGTCAAGATGTGGAGTGGAGAACTTGCGTCCGATATCTGGGCGTCAATAATGTACCTGAGGTCATGTGCCCAATAATGATCATTTCTTTTCATTCGAAGTAAGTTATTAAGCTACAGATATAATCTAAACAGAATTTTGATGCGCATGTAAATGGAATGAAATATATTTTTTTTAATTTTCATCTTAATAGGGAAAAATTATTTTTTTAATTCCAAAGTGCTTTGTTAAATTATTTATTAAAGTTCAATATTTAATATTGAAAAATAATTAAATACATTTTTATATAATTTTGCGCTTAGACGCGTTTTTTGCGAAAACTATCCGACTAATGCAAAATTGTCAAGAGACCGTTTATGTATAAAATGTAATTATCTATAACTTTTATAGTAATATTTTTTTCATATTTTAAACCCTTAAGAAGTTATTTCAAAATAAATGCTTTTTTTCGAGCTTTCACATTTTTTTTGCAAACTTTGCTAATGGCTTAGAGATCTGATTTTTTGGGATATTAAATATTTAGTACTCGCACAAATTTTGACGATTGATTCTATCCTTTCAGCTCAAAATGGCAAAGTTATTGCTTTATTGATAGGACTATAACTAATATACATACATGATTAATTAATTTTACTTACCGCCATACCGGCCAATCCTAGACCAGCGAAAAATAATCGAGGCCAATCGTAGGGGAAAACTCCTTTCGGCGTAAGTAATGTAAAAACGAAACATAAAGCGGTCATTATTTGAAAACCAGCGACGGTTGTTTTCCTCCCCACTTTGGTTACAATTAAAACACATGCTATTCCACCTGGTGCAGATATTACACCGCTCAAGGCTACCGTTAGAAAAATATTATCACCGATCGATTCCAAATATTGGGAAAAAGCACAAAACCCCACGCCTAAGCATAACCTGAAATAATTATTATTACGGATTTCATGAACTATTTATTTATATAGCTTCTAAAAGCTCAATAATACTGAATAAATAAATTGTATGTAGGAAACCATTTGCATGTGCAAACACTTCATAAACTCGTTACAATTGAAAAGAGAATTTAATTTATGAGATCACCTATTCAAATAATATAGTCATAACTTGTTAACATCAATATATGTGTTAAAAAACAGTTTCGACCAGATTCAATTTTGATAATCTTTGATGAGGCACATAAAAGAAACACTGTTTACGTTTCGTATTGAGGAAATTTAAGGTAAAAAGCTTAAGGTAAATAATCAAGAGATTAAATTTTCCAAAGTAATAAATAATGTTTTCGTAAAATACTAACAAATTCATAAAAATAATAAAGATTATAGGACGCAAAATAGTACTTATAAGTAGTATTAGCATAAATTTTTTTAACATAAACGGTAATGTGAAATATACACATGAACATATCTTTTTTCGACTCTAGTCACAACAATCTCTTTCAAACCATGCTATCCTCTGACATTACTATTCCTATTCAATTTTTCAAAAACACACACTACGCAAAGATCGCATCTCCATTGCATTGATTCTACTTTCATATGTGGTTTGCAACACCAAACTTGCACTACCGTACATATATATGGTAATCAGAACTCTATTATGGATAGCCAAACGCTCTTGTTCTGAGATATTTTTCCAAGTCACAATAGTAAGCATGACCCCACCAACTTCATTTTCTGCATTTACTCTCTTTAATATTAATATTATCTTCGTTTGCAATCAAACTGCCCAATTAGGTAATCTATTTAATTTCTTCAATTCTCTCACTTCGCAGATATATCGCATTCAGTCATGCTTTCGTTTTTTTTTAACAACAGGACATAACATTGCTAATATTTACTTTCATACCTCTTTTCTTAACAGAATTATTTATTTTAATTACCATGAATCACCTAAAAGTCCACAGGGAGAACATGAGGATTACGTGATCTGCTTACAGATGGCTCTTGACAGATATTTCATCCATTTTTAGCGCACACTTACCATTTCAATTCGTAATTTTCAGATACTGTTGGCTAACGACGCAGTAATGTTGTAGCGTGGTAAATTCCGCAAGCTTACCGTTAGCCTTTCCTTTGTAGACGAATACAATGACGGATTTGCACTAGTGATTAGATACTCTACAACTTTTACAGTACTTGTCAAAAAGCTGACACAACAGGCTTGGCACTATACGAGGGCTACTATTTATGGATCCGAAACTGGCCACATACAGCATAATATTTAAAAAGTAATTACAACATGTAATAATAGAACTTCTTAGCTGTAGAATACAGTTTGTTTCATGGTACTGTCAACTGTTTTATCATTGTAGTATCATTTTGAAAATTGCTTGTTTTTATCACAACGATTTAACTCGTGAAAATTTTCGTGCGATGATTTATTACAATTTTCGACGTGGGATAACTCAGAAACAGTGCAACGATCAACTCATTTCGACTTTTGGGCATGAAGCATCATTGAAAACCACTGTATATCACTGATTAAATAAGTTTAATCGTGGGCGGTTTATGCTCATGTACGAATTTAAAAAAGATCGTCCTCAATTGGTTGTTGTACCACAAAATATCAAAGCTGTGCGGGAACTAATAATGCAAGATCGCCATGTTACATATCACGAGATAAAGGCGTCCCTGGGCATAAGTATGACGTTGTGTGAGGTTTTATTTTACTCCACTGATGAGGCATACCTCCCATAATAGGAGAAGACATTTGTAACAGTTTACAGATAATATTTATGATAAGATTCAGCTAACTCCTCGACATCCTCTATCTCTATTCAACGTCAGGTCGATAAGTATCGAAAAATCAGTGCTTAATGACCACCCTACTACATTTTTTTTTAATCTCGTTCATGTATATAATATCGAGTCATCTGTCTTATCACAGACAGCATCAATGATAGAACGGATTAAAGGTGAAACTGCTCAGAAAAGCCCGGGGGAGGGAAAGATAAAATTCTCATTATTTTAGGGACGTCTAGATAATAAATCAAACGGCCGTTCTACTATTTTAATCTCAATTTTATTACACCTGGGTCACGGCAGTGTCCCCCCCCCTCACGTTAAGCAAAAGCAAGCAAACAAAAACACAGCCATACCACTTTTTCTAGAAGCCATTCAGAGCATTTCTGTACTCCCAGTAATTCCGTTACAGATAAAGCTATATGCCTGAATTTTCGGCGGCCAAGAGGACATACTTTATCTAGCTATTTATACTTATTAGCTACTATTTGTACTTATTTCCACTCAAAATTATTTAATTTTATAACCGACATACTCTTTGACTCACCAATCTTACCCTACTTCAAACAAAGATACAAACTTTATATTTTGAATTCAATTAGTGTTTATAAGTCCAAAAAGGAAGAAATAAGTGAAACATTTCTATATTTCAGTCTCGTTTTAAAAATTTCAGTTCAGTTTTCTTTGCAGTTGGTAAATGCACATCACTACAAATCTATCTATGATATGACATGATGAGTGAAGTGACGAATAATTTTATAAACTGCCTAAGTAACCCTGAAATCGTATATGTATCTACAGTGGCGGACTAAGCTCGTTAGAGGCCCGGGGCGGCAAAGATGAATGAGGCCCCCCAGCTTTAAAAAATGTAGCTTTACAAGCTTTTTATTCAGTTCACATTTATACGTATAAATAAGTGTTTATGTTTATTTCGTTAAAATCTGGCAATTGAATTATTTAGGTTATATAAACATACTTACCTACAATATGGAATAGATATGAGAGAAAAAAAAAATACGAATCGATCAACAAAAAAAATAGATAAAATAAATCAGATAGTTTTTTTTAATTTTTGTGACGTGTTATATATGTTTTTATGCCTTAAATTTACTGAACTCATCAATAACTTCTGTGAAATCGATTTCTTTTGAAATTTTTCTTTCTATTGAAAGCACGGCTAGATTAACCAGTCGCTCTTGATCCGTTGTAGATCGAAAATAACTTTTAATTAGTTTAAGTTTCGAAAAGCTCCTCTCCGTATGATGCAACCGAGATGCAAATGGTCAAGAAGTATTGAAGTATAAGCAATATACAGGGTAACGAATCACTGAAGTCTCATTTTATTATAAATTTAAGGATTTCTTGGGCACTCCATTTGGCAGCAACATCTATACTCGTATCGGTGGCTTTTACATAGCTGCGGTACCTTTTTGGGAAACTTGCTCCTTTTCAAATTAACCATAAATTTGTATCAAATTATGTATGAACTGTTACAGCCAGAGCGTCATCTGAAGCTTCTAGCATAAACTTCGTTTCAATAATTTGGAAAATATTATTGATTTGTTTCATGCCTCCGTATCGTGTCGACAATTCTTGTATAAATCGGTCTATGCATTCATACATTGACCGACGTTGTTCTTCTTGATTGATAATCCAGCATCGTGAGCTGATTCATCCGGCATCGTTCTTTTTACCTTTCTTCTTCCTTGTTTCTCGACGTTGATGTCCATGTCATTGCTTTTTTTTATGCCAAAAGTTACAACATTGTCTACAATCGTGGTTCGTTCGGTCACTAAATACTCATTCAAGGTGTTTAGTTTGATGATTCCTGTATCCAGAGTCATTTTTGGAGACTGCAAATATTGTTGAACTAAATTTACTTCCTTCAATATAGAAAACCAGAATTGTATATAGGTTAGAAAAGTAAAATCACAAACAGCCGGCAGGAGCAGGTTTGCTCCTGATTTTGTATCTACTCGTAGATTTGCTTTTGTTGGATCTTGAAAATGTTCCAAACTACTCACAATTGTCTCTATGTTTTCTTTTACAACTGTTACTGACTTATAATGAGCGCTCCAGCGAATATCCGATAAACGTTTTAATTTTTTTCCAGTTTTCTCTTTCAGCAATTGCCATTTCTGTGTAGATGACGAAAAGAACGAATATAATTTTTCTACTGTTCCAAAACACGTGACGCTAGAAGGAACGCATGCAAATGCATGAACTCCACAAAGATTCAAGGAATGATTAGAACAAGAACTGAACAGTGCCTTTGGATTTACTTCTCGGATTTTTCGTTGCACCCCTCCATGGACACCTGACACTGACGCGGCTTGTCATAACCTTGAGCCCTGCACAACGCAATATCCAGTACATCTTTTTCCAGCTGTTGCTGAATGTCTGAACGGATAAGATCGCGTTTATTACTTTTAAAATTTGAAAAAAGGCTTATCCGTTTGCGAAAACATCAGAATACACTAATAAACTATTAAATATCAACATAATTAAATTTAATATATTTTAAGAGGCCAATGTTTATTTTTCGACGTAAATAGAATATAAATGTAGGCGTACAAGAGTGAATTATTTGCACTTCATTCATTCAGGGATCCTGGGGAAGTACCCGCTACAAAGACGGGAATTCCCCCAACGTATTGGACGCATTCAGCAAAGTTAAAAGAATGTTAGTACCGCGTAAAAAGTCTAGATGGCTGTAGTGTTTTGATCTAGATGAAATTATGTAGGTACTAAACACATTTTTAAAGTCTTGTTTAGGATTTGATCAGGGGAACGCGGAGGCATTTGGAGCTCCCCAAGACCGGAGGCCCGGAGCGGGCCGCCCCTTCCGCCCCCCTGTTAGTCCGCCGCTGTGTATCTACGCTATCTATATACCTAGATAGCGATTAGGTAATGGATATAGGTCAGCTACAGACAATTGATCGACATGAGTTCTTCAGCGTTCGCGCGCGATCAAGTGCACGTGGTAATTTTGAGAGTGACAAATCTGTACAGATAACGTTTAATTAATGTTTACTTCAGTAATAACAAAACTCAGAATTCCGCAATCGCTGAATATTGACAAGACTTGGCGAAAATTGTTACATCAAAGTCTCTAGGAAAAACCAATAGAAAGAGAGAATGAGTTTTAAGAAAATTCGTAACTGACGTACACGAACTATTACCCGAAAGACCAAGGAGGAATATTAAAAAAGAAATGAGTTTCCATTTAAAATATAATATTAAAATGTACATAGACCTCATGGAAACAATCACATCAGCATAATTTTTTACTGTTTAGAATACTCCTAATTAAACATAATGCTAGCAGGCCAAATTTATGTAGTATAGCAACATGAACAAGTAAAGCGCTAAGATCGCTAATATATAGATATTTTATGTTGTAATATGATTACCGAGTCATTATATTATTGAAATGAAGGTATCTAATATATATAACTATAAACGTTAGTAGGAAACTAATTAAGTAACTAATTAGGAAACAGTTTATGACAAACTTGTTAAATATTTGCTTTAACGGATATAACGAAAATAGCTAATTTGGTTTTACATGAGATCGCACATTTTGTTGTGATGGAGGGACTGTATTACGAGACTTGCATTTCTATACATTTCATCTTTTTAATGCGATATGTTTATTACTCAAAAGCGATGCTAACGGTAGTAGTAACAGTAGTAAATCAAACAATGTGAAGTTCGCGCAGTCTATTCCTATTAGCATTTCAAACTTATAGTAGCTACAGTACCTAAATACAACACACGAAACTCTGCCGCTCTAAATTGCCTGCGAATGATTCAATGCGCAGGTTCAACACTCCCGACCCTTCCTTTTTCTCCCCTGTGTTTCTATTTTGCGCTATTGTGACGCTTTCGAGACTAACTTCACAGCGGCAAAGTTTCGTGCGTTTTACTGTATCCTATGATATTATAAATCCCAATATTTATAACCTTATAGATTTAGTAAGACTAAAAGTCATAAAACCTTTTTGGTATAGACGGATAAATTGTATTTTTGATTCAACCACGAGATATTCAAAGGATGCCTACATTATATGATATTAAATTTACTGAAATTTGCCTAATATATTTCTATTGCTTTATAGACTGTACCTTCAATATTAGTCTTGATAGAGCGATCTATAAGTCGTGTTTTTATTGTATCAAAAGTCGACTGGATTATTAAATACAAAGAATATGAAGTTTCACGGATTTCTTAATATGTATGAGATATTGGTTTAAAATTATGCTTAACTCTTTCGCTATAAAGATTAGGATGAGATTATTTTTTTATTTAATAGGTCATTTTGCCAATTTTCAAGATAATCACTGTAATTGAAAACTATTTAAAGCTTATCAATATTTTGAATATCAGTTGCTCGTATTATTTATCTTGTATATTATCATAAAACTGTATTACCATTAGTAGTTATGTTTTTACACTACTTTCTTAAATTACGTACCGCAGCAATTTTGAATATCGATATCCTAAACACCGAATTTCTAGATCAAGTTTAGTATTTTATTAAATAATTCTCTGGTATTTTTAACCATTTGCAATATATGATCGTCATATAATAAATAATTTTGCATTTTCGTAAATGAAGGAATGAAATTATTACCAATTTGTTGACAAAAGTACAGTTTTTTTTCTCATATTTTCTGATTTTATAAATGCCATAAATCCTAGATTATTTGATGTTTTAACTTGATTAATGGGTAACATATTCATAGCTTTATCAAAATTTTCACTCATATTGTTGATTCGTGCTATTTTTTTAAGAACCACTGAAATAAAACAAAAACTTTACTAAAACATAAGAGTAGGCATCATTTTTGTAATATAATAAAATATTTCTTGGCTGTACTCACCGACAGCTTCATTAATTTGCCCAGTAGCTAACAACCATCTGGGTGATTCGGGGAGCCAAAACCAATATAATATAAAAAGAGCGCATAGAAAAGCTAAACACAATTCAAATTTTCTCCAGTCTCTTAAGTAATATGCAATAACAGCCATAACAGTATTGCCTAATGAAAAAGGTAGGTGATATAAAATTGGGATAGTGGTGCGCCATTTTCCACCTACAACCTGATAATGTATAAATCCTTTGTAGATTGAAAGTATCATAATTAAATTCCATTAAATTAAAGTATTATGCCCACCTCTACACAAACAACAAATGATATTATACCAATTCCTCCAGAGGCTAAAGCCAGTATAAATCTAACCAACAGAAATTGCCAAAAAGCGAACACAGCTGCTAAAACAAAACTAGTTACAGCTTGAATTGCTATACAAATCATAAGCAAATTTTTACGTCCGTGTTTGTCTGCCATTCCACCAAATACCACACCTCCCAACAGTACACCACACATCATACTACATTGTGACAACTGTAAAAAAAACAGTATAATATTAGTTAATAATAATGATGGTTATCTTAAACAATATTCTCAGAGTTTCTGAATCTATGTAACAAAGCTTTGATAGTCATTACATTAATACAATGTTAATATCTATTGTACATTAAACACTTAAAACCTTAGCCAAATATTACCCTTGACAGTTTATAGAAATTCAGTTCTATTAAATAAAATGTACGCGTATTATTCAGATGTAATTGTTTCCTTATTTAGACCATTTTTTCAAATAAAATTGGATAAGATGGATATAAAATACTTACATGCACTAACCAGAACCTAGAACACACCAAGTCCCATTCTGACGTTATGGTGCTGTTAAAAACCTGCTTATCATATACAAATTTCGGACAGTCCACTACGGGCATAAATCTACGATCGAAATCAGGGTCATTTTTCAAGACATCTGGATCGTAGATGACACATGGATTATTTCTTTTCTGTAATATGAATAAAGTGTTATTATCAAATAATATATTTTCATTCAAATAATAATGACATGGTTTTACAGGACAACAAATTTCTCGCCACTCGGCATCACTATAGACTTCGAAAGATTCTGGTTTCTGACACCAAAACCGTTGTGGTGGTGCTAGGAATATTATTTCCAATAAGAACCATGCTACTGGAAATCTTAGGAGAGACATCATGACGCTCATCCTCAACTGCCATTTCCCAAAGTCACCAATTACTGAACTGGTAAAATCTACAGTGCTATCACAATCTTCATTCAAAACTTTAGTTTTTTCTGAAACTAACATAATATTATTTTTTTATTTCAAGATAATCCATTCTTTAGAGCAATACCAATTTTACCTGTATAAGAGACTTGATTTGTGCCATAATTAAACATATTTCAATTATGTCTGTATTTATAATCAACAACTAATATCTATCAATCTAGTCATGTCAGTTAATATTATGCTCCTTGTATTTATTTCTTTCTTTTTACTTTAAGAGCATCGACGTTTTATCACATTTTACGAGTAAACATATGAAACTAACTGTCACCCACTCATAGCCTAACCATCTACAAACGATCGCGTGTGGAATGGTCAGTCTTATACCGATACGTTGAGTAGTTTTAACTGATGTCCTATAATTAGTTGTTACTACATTTATATGAATTCTGGCTATTATCCGTTAATGTAAGCTTAACAATATTTTTTTCCGATAGAAATATGTCCACGGTTCAGCTCGTTTAGCCTTACATAAAATGAATTCCTTTATATCGGGCGATTTCTCTGCTAACTCAGACCCCGATTACGGTCCTGTTTTAGATGTCAATTTAGATTCCACTATTGGATATGATTCTAGCCCCACCTTCAATTCCAATTTAGTTCTGATACTGATATTTATTGGTCTTTGCCTAAGCATTGATAGTAATCATAACATATTTTCATTTTTGCTGTTTATTTTTTTTATTACATAAAACGTATCTTATATCTTATACGAGGACATTATTTAACTCCATACAAAATTTTATTACGATCTGTTTAGCCGTGAGCGCAAGATTGAAGAACGAACATTCAAACAAATATACTTTTACATTCATTATAAAATGAATAGCTCAAAATCATCTACAAACCATTTCGCGGTCATCATAAGAAATATCTCATATCGATACGGTGAGTAATTTAAAAATATAGTTTAAAAACTAAAACATTAGTGGAATAAACTAAAAGTAGAAAATAATTTGAATAGAAATCAATTAATGAACCAACAATAAATATTATTATTGTGAAAAAGTGTGGGGCGCTTTTCAAGAACGGACAAACATGTAGCACGCTTTTTCACAATAATATATTTATTGTTGGTTCATTAATGTTCATTCAAATTATTTTCTACTTAGTTTATTCCACTATAAGCGTGTTAGTTTCAAACTATATATTTTCCACTTTTAGCGTTCGATAATAAAATTTGAGGTGTCAAATTTCAAAATGAGACTGATGCAGGTAGTATAGAGAATCTCCAACAGAGGGCGGACAGTAGTCAGATTTGTTTTGAACAAAAAGAAATTTGCAGTGATAAATTCTAAAACAATTCAGACTTTAACGTTTTTATTTGAAATTGAATTTAATATTCATTCAAATTGAATTTAATATTAATTCAATTAGAATGTTTTTTTGATTGAATGATTTTATTCTAAATTTATTTCTTAATTATCATGTATGTCCAGCATCTTATTTATTATAGCCTTTTGATTGTCGGAAATACTTAAGTATTTATTATTTTACCACATTTAGGGAGGATTTATAGAAGGACAAGTTTGGAGTCAGCAGCCGCCAAAGGAGAGTTACAAACATACATACATACATACATACAAACATACAGGTGAAGTTAATAAAAGCGTGTTAATAAATGTAAATTGAAGAAAAATCGATTTCATTATTTATAAATACATAGATATGGAGTATAAACGTTTCAATACGTATAGATACCTATTGAAACATTGTGGGAGAGACATGTGAAAGGGTTTCGTATTTATTCCATTTTTTATTTTCATAATTAACATCTCAGTATTAAAGTTGTTATATTTACATTTAACGAAGAACATATACATTTACTCTAACGTGCTGTTACAGTAGGTACAAATTGGTCATAGTTCATAGCTCATAAGCTTAAAAGAATTGACCATAATAAGTAAACTTTGAAATTAGGAAAAAAAGAATTGGCTTACGTACTAGACTAGTAGCTAGTGATCGTGACACTATTTTTGTATCTTCAAATACAACGTACCCCAATCCCTTTATAGGCGAAAATCTATGAATAATCAGTATTGTCAATGAACACATATCGAACATGATAATTTTCTGTAGATTTTATCAATGTAAAGAGCTGAACATACGAAATTTCTTTGTGAGATAGAACTCTAAAATAAGAAAACCGTAAAAACTGTTCCATATTTTTCATAAGGACGCACGGGGACGAATTTAGGGTTCTTAGTGCGGTCGGGGTCTTTCCCCAAAACTTGGTTTATGGAAATAGAAAAGAGTCCCCTCAATTAAAAATTTTAACCAATTTGACCGGGTGGATTTACAGAAATCTTAAAAATGGAATTTTCATATAAATGTTTTGATGTAAAGTGTCTTTTAACGCGCATTAGTAATAAAATTGATTCAAATATCCGGACGGCAAACAGCATTACGCTCTCATGCTGAGATGCCTACGTAGCCGCTCTCGACTCCTCTATGTGTGCGCACGCATATACTATTCACTTTTATTCTGACTTCATATTATTATACATAAAACGCAACTAATATTTAAATTAAGAAATTGATTTCAAATTGTTTACTAATTTTATTAATTTATTGACTGAATACTAATTTATTCATAAGAAAAGGGAAAATTTTTATAGAATTAATATTATACCTTGAATTTATTGTCTCCAAAATATAGTTTGACATTAATTCGTTATTTAATTGATTTCATTGATTTATTAGACATATAATTTAAAATATTTTAGAAGAATTTTTATTTTGTTTTGATTACTGAGATTTCACTCTTTTATAAATATTATATTGAAAATTAACAAAATTGACTTGAAATTATTTATTTTTGTTACTAATTAAATGACAGAATTCCTAAGGGAATACAAATCTGTAATACACAATATTATTAAATAGAAAAATATTATGTATTTATAAATATAAATATTCTCTAATTGTTATTATATTTAAAATAATATATATTGATTTCATTAACAAAACCTTTTTTTGATCTACTAGTCTAAAAGTTATTTCTAAAATACATTTTATGATATTCTTTACCTTTCAATACTAAAACCCAATCAATTTTTCTCCCAAAAAAAAAAATTCATCGATTGCCATAAACTACATAAAAATCGAATTATTTTTGCTAGAAATATCTTTGAGAAGAATTTTTCAAAATTAGTTTTTTGTGTATACTTTTTCAGCTATTTTACTGATAATTTTAAAAACTTAATCAGCTCTTTTTTAAAAAAAACAATATCAATCAATGTAAACCACATCGAAATCGGTTAATTAATTCAAAAGATATCGTTGAAAAAAATTTCAAAATACGTCAAAATTGAATCACCTCTTTTCCTTAAAGCACAAACTGTATCCAAAACGATTGATTCATTTGAGAGATATGCTTAATAGAAGATTTAAAAAAAGGGTTTTTTAAAAACAGCTTGTAAATTGTAGCTGGTAAAATACCAGCATGGTATTTTATACCATGTAAAATATACCAGGTAATATACCAAGGTAAAATACAAGAATAAAAATCCAATACCAGGTAAAATACAAGAATAAAAATTCTTGTTGCTGTAGAAATTCTGACATACATGGAAAAAAATTACGATATGTAGCTGTGGCAATATTGTACACATATTACCATACTACCAAAACATTCTAAAATAAGTAAAATAAACAATAATCTGACAATCAAAGATCAAGACTAATCTATAAGTAACATCAGCACTTTCAATCAAATTATCTTAATTTTGTCTGAGTGGTTAAAGATGTGTATAACCTATCGTTATCACAGTTAAGGAACAAGTCCTTTTTATAAATCAACACAGGCCGTTTGGTCACAGTTCCTTGCTTTAATTTACTTGTCATAATCAATTAATTGCCTTAGAATTAAAAATCTCATGAAGAAAATTTTCTTTTCAGTCTAACTATTCATACAACACCACCTTATTTAATGTAAAATCGGGTTTTATTATTGTGTCAAGAGCTTTTAAATGCTTCGACTACAATTTTTTTACACGTGTTTGTCCTATATAATTCTCTTTTCATCACCTACGGTAAGTGTTTTGAAAAATGTTTCGTATATGTTTTGTTTGAATGTAAAATCATAATTGGAAACACGATACATGATTTTTTAAGGTAAAATGAATCTTAAATCATATGATACTCAATTTTTAGCATTTAGCAAATGTTTGTGCTTTTTTAGTGTCGAAACGATTGTTTCGATTAAAATTGACTTTGTGGAATTGATCTTACGATTATATTTTTTATACTCTGTTTGAATACCACACACTATTTAATATTATATTCAAATAAATATTACTATTCCGAAGTTTCTTTGTGGTCTTAAAAACATTTTGAAAAGAAGGCTGCACATGTATCTATACTGGCAACATTATGAGTGATAGAAACAAAAGATTTCAGATTAAATGACAAAAAGAGATAGATGAATTGCTACCTTTAAATTTATTATTTGTTCACTGACACTTTCCATAGAGAAGTATGAATATTGACACTTTGATTTTGGGCATGAAAATGGTGTATTAATTACGAATTAAATATAAGAGGGTAGTGTTTTCATTTTTGTTCCATTAAATTTACAATCATGCCCTTGGCTAGTTCTTCTGATCCATGGCGTATGCAAAATGTTGGAGACAATGCGGTGTGTATATACTAGAATCAAATTTTTTTTCCTCAATTAAATCTAATTTTCTATCATTTACATGGAAATGAAATATATAACTATTTTTTGCGATGCGCATCCGTGCAATAATTCCTGGAAGTAACTCTAGTTTCACACAAGTATTTTTCGCATTAAATAATTACTGATAAGCATGTGAGTCAGTTCAGGCAAATGTTTTTATTGGCATTGGGCGTATTAGTTTACACAGAACTCTGATTAACACTTGTGGGACTTTAGAACTTTATTAATATTTTAGCGTGGCGCTGGTGAACCAGTCAATAGTCTTCCAATGGTTGTAGAAAATTCCGCAGAATCTAGACAGGCTTCTACAGCTGAAAGCCTGGACAGTGGTGATTTAAATTGTGAGCGGGAAGTGGAGATCCAGGAAGTTATAAAGGAAGGTCATGAAAAAGCTGATCCATCGCAATTTGAACTCCTTAAAGTTTTAGGAGAAGGCTCTTTTGGAAAAGTGTTTTTAGTTAGAAAAGTCACTGGTGCTGATGCTGGAACGCTATATGCTATGAAAGTAACTAATACATTATACATATTCCCTATAATAATTCTCTTTCTGAATATAATCAGTGATTGATAATGATATACCTACATAAATATATTAAGTGTTAGTTATTGTCCCAAGTTAAGAAATCCCCTTAAGTTGTCAATAGGAATGCAAAATAGAACATCCTATAATTTTCAGTATATTTGATTTGATTCGTTTGCCTCTAATATTCTTAATTTTTTGTGTCATATAGGTATTAAAAAAAGCTACACTGAAAGTGAGAGACAGAGAGAGGACAAAAATGGAAAGAAATATATTAGTTGAAATGGGACATCCCTTTATTGTCAAGTTACATTATGCCTTTCAAACAGCAGGAAAATTATATCTAATACTAGATTTTTTACGTGGTGGTGACTTATTTTCAAGATTAAGTAAAGAGGTTAGTCTATATTTTATAGTCTATAATAGAATAAATAATACAGAGTTCAATTTCATACACATTGCTTCTTTTGTAATTCACAGGTAATGTTCACTGAGGAAGATGTTAAATTTTACTTGGCCGAATTAGCTTTAGCTCTAGAACATGTTCACAAATTGGGCATCATATATAGGGATTTAAAACCAGAAAACATACTGTTAGATGCTGATGGACATATAGCATTAACTGATTTTGGTTTATCTAAATTACCCCCAAGTAGTGACAAGGCTTACAGTTTTTGTGGGACTGTGGAATATATGGCCCCTGAAGTAGTCAATAGAAGAGGTCATACATTTGCTGCAGATTGGTGGTCATTTGGTGTCTTAATGGTGAACTTCTGATTTATTTTTAGATGAACTTTATGCCTAATTTTTGAAAGAATGTATGGAAATAAAACTTATTTCAGTTTGAGATGTTAACTGGAAACTTGCCTTTTCACGGATCTACAAGACATGAGACAATGACTCAAATTTTAAAAGCGAAATTGGGAATGCCATCTAATCTAAGCGAAGAAGCTCAGTCACTACTTAGAGCTCTATTCAAAAGAAATCCACAGAATAGGTAAAACTTTCATCCTTATAAGCCTGATTCACAAGCATTTCAATATAAATCTTGTGACAATTCTCAGAATGCTTATTTGTATACTGAATAATTAGTACAACACTCATTTTATTTATTACAATTATTTTTGTTGTATTGGGTTCAGGTTAGGTGCAGGGCCCAATGGCATAGAGGACATAAAAAAGCATGAGTTTTTTGCTAATATAGACTGGGATGCTTTATTAAAGAAAGAAGTCATCCCACCATTCAGGCCCGCTGTATCGAGAGCTGATGATGCATTTTACTTTGACTCCGAATTCACTTCACGGACACCGAGAGATTCACCAGGTGTTCCTGCTTCAGCGAATGCTCATGAACTTTTTAGGTAAAATTTTCAATTGTTGAATAAAATTTATATTTTAATTATTTGTGCAGCAACATTTTTAGGCTTAATAGTGTTGTTACATAATTTAAGACCTTTATCATAAAAAGGCAATGAATTCAACTCTCTTATACAGGATTTTTGACTGAAACCTCAGTTGAAGATAATTAAAATGCTAAATATGACATGTACTGCAGTTTAATGAATTTGTGTAAATTTCACATATTATTTTAGTATTTAGTTATAGCTTCTAAGACTCATTTATTATTTTTAACATTATATTAAAATTTGCCATTCAATATATTTTATCATAATACACTAGTAGCTGTAATGTGGCTGATAAATCATAATAAAAATGATGGAAATCTGCACTCTAAAGGAACGATAATAAAAATGAACCTAATTTCTGGTTGAAAATTAAATCACTTGGTAATCACCTGGGCAAAAACTAGGTTTTTATCAAATCTGTCTAATTTTCTGACCAACAAAAATGGGCTGAATGTAATAAAATGGTCTTTTTGTATCTCCAGAAATGATTATTAAATGTACACCATTTCACACAGCAATAAACCTAAATAACCGCTTTGAACATTTCCATCCAGCATACTGCTATTAACAGTCTTTTCTTGTATATACTTAGGGCCTTCCAAATGAGATGTCTTTGGATGGCAACTGACATCTTTTTGTTAAACAATTCAAATTGGACCATTAAATATTAGTACTCGAAGTATTATCATACAGTATACATACACCTTACCTTTGTAATGTATATTTGTTTACACTTTATCAATAAAATTGTGAGAAGTGGTTACAAGCCTAATACTGCACTCATAACTGGGTCAACTTTCTACTAGTCTGGAGACTGAATTTGCATGTGCTGCAGCATCCTAATTTAACTTTTTGGAACATAATTTCACACCATTCCTTCATTTTAATGCTCTAACATAACATGTATTATTAGTGTTCCATACCAAAATTGGAAAAAAATGGCATTTTTATGGTAATTTGTATTTTTTAAGTCATATCATCCTGCTTGATTCTAAATCAAAACCATTGAAGGTAGTTCAAATTAAAAATCTAAAGCACACAAGCCACCTAACACATATTTTACAGGTTATTGAGTGACATGTTATGCAAGAGAAAGATTAGTCACCATTCATACAACTGTAAAACCTAAAACGTCATAAAATTTCATGACTTGACAATGTTGTGGAATTATGATAAGTACTATGAAGAGTATTTAACAATATTATATAATATAAGTACAAAGTGTTAACTAATGAAGTATACTACAGCCCATATATTTGTGGATATACAAATATATATTGTATATGCAATTTAACATGCATTAACAAAGATATCTATTTGGTGATCTCAGAAATGTATTAGTTCATTAGTTCTAATAAAACAACTACTTCTTGATAGCTTTTTACACATTTCCATGTCAGTTTTCCTGGGTCAGAATATTCCTGTCAGGATATTCTGTCCCATGTCTTCTCATACAGTATTTGGACATGTTCCTCAAGTTCTTCTGGAGCCAATCTCAGTGGATGAAAAAAATTGCACTTATAAAATTGATTCAATAAAACTTTGTAATACTAAAATTGCTACTGCTCTGTTTCGTCCAGGACTTCTTATTAAGTTTGTCAAAATGTTATCAAAAATATTTATTGTAGTTAATACAATTTTTAAATATACAAAATCATTTTTCTGTCAATAAAATCAAAATTATGCTATAATGTTCTATTTCATTATTTTGATTTTACATTAAGTTTTACTTCATTACAATTTTTTTTACTACAATAGCGACACGCTATATCAACAAATCTATACACATTATTTGCTATGTCTCTTAGTCCTCTTATTTTCACTGTCTCATTAGTTATTAGAAGAATATTTATAAATTGGTTATGTAGTGAAATTTCATCAAATGCATGGTAGTACATAATCATAGACTCTCTCAACAATGTTTTTGTGATAAGATAACAAATGAGCTATTGAGTTTTATCATCAATTTAAAAATAAGATTGACCTTGATATTAACCTTCACTTTGACTAAGTATGATTGTGAAGAGTAATGCATTGTTTATTCGGCTTTATTACTTAGCTTACAACAAATTAAGGAATCTTATAATAACCATAAATTAAGTTCGCTCACTGCTATTTTTTTTAGTTAACACAATAAGAAGGTAATTTGCTATCGCGTTAATTGAAAACACATTAAAGAAAACACCCAATTAATAATTAATTTTTATGTTTTTTTTTTCGAATATTTACTATCTTTAATTAATTTTAGCTAAATAGTCAGTGGCAATGAGATATGACATTTTAGTAATAGACATGTGACATTCATATTGTCAATTGTTACATAAGCAATTATTTTAGACCTGCAGGTTTTTTGTGCAAACAGGTGTAAAAATATCCCCTGAATTACAAGATGTAAAAATTTTTAACAAAAGTATCCTTCTGCTTCCTTTGTCAGCAAAAGTAAGAAAAATATCTATCCCCTCAAACCGTATATAATATTCAAATGTCCCTGACGTACAATTTAAAAAAAGAGTCAGACGTCACCATAAGGTGTAAAGACCTGAAGATTTACAATACAGTGTGGAAAGTATATTGTAAGAAAATTTAAACACACTTTATAAGTCACGCGACTAATGACGTCGCATCGGCGACCTCGAAAGAATTGTCTCGCGTTTAACAACAGCGAGTATTGTATCGCCTTCAGTGTCCTTATAACATCATTGATCATTAATAACAATCAGACATTTTCTTGATCCATTGGAAACATTTTATTTGAACATATATATATATATATATATATATATATATATATATATACACATGTATGTATATATCTCTATCTATCTATTGGTAAAGTTATAAAAGCTAACACAATGAGCTTTTTGGTTTTTTTTCTGTTTTAAAAGTATTGAAACTAAAGTCAAATTTTATTTTCATAAATTTATTTTCCTTTTCCAGAGGATTCAGTTTTATAGCTCCAGGCCTTCTCAGTGATGATGATAATAAAACAGTCACAAATCAAGTCCAGAATGCACCCACCCAAAATAATAAACCTTCTACTGAAGAATTTTGGGCAGGATTTGTTAACAGAAATAATTTCTTTGGAGAATATAGGTAAGTGGTGCAGTAATAATTATTACATCATAATAATAACTTTGTTTTTAGTCTTAATTAAACACTCTGCAACTCAATCGTGAAAATCTAAATAAACTCCCATTATTTATTTCTAGAGCGGGAATTGCAAAGTGATGAACAACCTTTTTGGTACCAAATTCTCAGTAACCAGAAGGTACAGAGTCTGAATCAAGATTATGGATAAATCGATCAATCCCGACGTTGTCACCATGTTTGTAACAACTCTGGGATTAGGGATATTAACATGTAGTTGAATCATGCTATAGCCAACTTGGCTACAGTGCAAAATTTTCCTGCTTGTCTAATGAGATACTACACTCACAGAATACTACAAGCATGAAGTAGCAGCTTTTGCTATTGCGTTTCGTCTAGCGAATGTAAGATCCAATGGCGCATTACCCCCCGTTCATTCTAAATCTCCACAAAAGCGAGTAATGCACTCTTCAGACTTCTCTTTGACTCCTCTGGAGTTACAAGTATCCATAAGCAATGGTGAACATCCATTTTCTGTTAACTCACATGTTGGATTATCTCTTTAAAAACGCTATACAAAAAAAACAATCATCATTAACAGTCTTGCATCTATACTATATCAGGGGATAAGGCTTAGGAAATGTATCCATCAATTAAAAATAAAATATTATAATGTTAAATAGATTGCGAGAGGGTATATGTCAGCAGTGGTGTGATAAAAACAATGACATTTATTTCTAATAACAAATTTTAAATATATAATTTTTTATTATATGTACATAATTTCAGTTAAAAACTTATATGCTATTGCTATAAAATAAGATATGTAAAAACATATTAATCTTTGTAGTCTCGAAAAGTTGAATAAAGGTAGACTGATTAAAGACCATCTATAGAGTGAATGTGTATGTGTATGATGCAATGGATGAAAGAAAGACAGAAGGGTCGGTAAAGGACACCCTAAAAAATTTTATGCAGGCCATTATTAATAGAATATCAAACAAGAGTCAAATTTTAAGCCCGCGAAACCGACGAGTTTATACAACAATCGGACACCAATGAAGCAATACAAATATGCAAAGACCATTTCATGCAATGGTCTGTAGTCTTAGCCTAACCTTCTGAGAAGTATGCATGTGTTTATAAATAAATGTATTTTGTAATGTAAGTACATTTCACTGTGAATTTGGCAATTTAAGCCAATGATTAAATTTTCAAAAGTTTTTTGTGATTTAACATGATAAAGGTGTATCCAAAGACTATGCTATTGAGAACCATCTAGGTTTGATCTTTATAGGTTTGCATAGCTCGGGAGGCAGGGGATCAACGATGCATTTAAAAGCATTTACCTGCAAAAGGTACATATTCAGAATGTACTTTTCAAGATCTTACTTTGCTCCATACATGGCATGTTTATCTTAAATGTATGTTTTTGAGGTTGGAAGATTATTTGTAAATTCAGCCATATTGGATTTATTAAGACATTTTATACCTTATTATATGCAGTGTTAAGACATGTAAGTTAATGATACCTCATTTGTAAAATCAGGGCAAGTATCTTAGGAATTACAAGTAAGCAGATGAACATATACCCAAATGTTCACATACATACTCTTATAAAGTCATAACCTTTCTTTGACTTTGCCATACAGTGGACCCCCTGTAATCCGATTGTTTTGCAGGGCGGATTATCAAATTTGTCGGATTACAGAGTGGTACAGCCTAAGACCCCTATAGTCCAGATTTTTTGGAAAAAGGGTACCTTGTTATCCGATAAATTACAGATCAAAATAATAAGATTCTATCTGAACTACAAATGTATGTCGAATTTAGTAGTCAAATTCAAACTGAGCAATAAATATTGATACAAAGCGCGTCGGGTACAATACAGTGTAGTGGTGGCTCATACAAGTTGCAACCTTTTTAATCATGCATTAGTGAAGATTTATCAAAATAATTTTTGTGTTTCCACATTCAAACAGCGATAGGCATGTCGGATTACAAGGGGCACCAAATTAGACAGGGGCCGGACTACCGGGGGTCGACTGTAGTTAAGTATAAATGAGAGATTACCAAAAATATGACAATTTATACTTTGTATAATTTTCCAAAAATTTAGCTTTTTTATCATTAATTACATTTAGTACCTGCCCGATTAAGCTCTACTCAGAAGAAAAACATCTAGCTAGATCTACTTTGTAACTCAACTTTTGTACTCGCCATAATCATTAGCACTCTTTTATACATGTATAAGTGAATACAATATTACTAAGTACTGTATCATAGAAAAAATATAGCTATCCTATTCTTAAAAATATCAAATAGCCAATTGAGAAATAAAGCAACCCTATCAGTTTTAGTACAGTGACAATACAAACCGAAATGCAATTAAAAGAAAAACAGTTTTAAAATAGTGAAAGAAAAACATGTTGCCACATAGGAAAACCCATAGAAATGTTTTATCATCAAGCTATTGAGGCTGCTATATACCATTGTTCATTTATACAATACAATCTCTTCTAAAGATAATAGTGATGCTTTTAAAAACTTAAAAAAAAATAGTTCCCAGAGATGAGATCTAGGTAAATAATCTTTCGCTCCCAAAAACTTCTATATTGAAATGATTGAAGTGGTTTTTGAGAATGCATTTACAAACAATAAACATATAATATTCAAATGTTTCTTTAGTAGTATATTTCAAATGAACCTATTTAATAATATAAAATACATTTGTTTTATTTTAAGCCAAAGCTTAAATAAATGAATTAGGTGTTAAATAAATGAATTGTCAGCTTTATGATTAATTTCAATATTTATAATTTTGGGTGTTTTTTTTTAATTTTTTATAACTACATTTTGTGGATACTGCGATGGTAACTTAATAAAACTTACTTGTGTATAACAACTTTTACATTTTATATTCAAATAGCTGTATTTTCAGGTTAATGGGAGAATTAGGTACAGGATCATTTTCAGTAGTACGATTATGTGAACACAAAGCAAGCAAAGTCCAATATGCTGTTAAAATTATGGAAAAAGCACAATATGACCCTCGCGAAGAAATAGAAATTTTGCTAAGGTATTTTTTTTTAATTATTCACATCATTTTATAATCTTTCTAGCTCTCACTCACAGCCGTGCTTTTGTTAATATATTATATACAGTATCTTCCCATTCAATCCCAATATTCCCATTGTCTAGTCCTTTTCTTGTATATTCTTACTATTCCTCTTCTGTATGAAATATCATACTGAAAACATATTGTATTTTTAAGTTAGATTTTGAGGAACGCATCTTCAGTTTCATGTACTTTTCTATGTGTGGTTTCGCTTTTTTTTTGTTAACAAATGAAGTTAATATAGCCAACTAATAATTTTCTAAAAAAAAACTGGTTAACCAAGAGCCAAGATTTGTATAATTGAAAATGAAACCTAATTCGGGATTATTGACATCCATTTTTTCATTGCTGTTTATGTTGTTATTGTGGCAAGTTTTAAGGGGCCTTTACATCACACAGGGGCGAAGCCAAAATAAAGGCAAATAGCCTTTGCCTACCTTCATATATTGCTAAAAAGTCAAATCAGTATATGCAACTTGTCATTATACAAAAATAAATATTATATTAACAAATTATTATTTAATAAAAACGCTCACTATAGTTTTGGTTGTGAAGGCGCTGCTGCCAAGATATCTTTGCTGAGACGTAATGTGGACCTGTCAATCCACAAGAACCTACGTATGTCTTATGCAACTTTTAGTTTTTTTATGCAGGCTGACTTGATAATTAGGCAGTGCCTAAAATTGTGTCTGTTATGGATAAATTAAATTGTTTTGTAATTTAAATGTTTTGTGTTTTTAAATAGTGTTTTACAGTTAATACGTATATACATCATCTAAGGTATCAACTACGCTATGGTTTTCCTGGAATAATCACAATTTCAATTTGTATGAATTGTGTTATTTTATCATGCAAGCAATGAAAATATTGAGTTACAGTTGTGAAATTTGTGTTGAAAATGTTTGCTTATTAAAGTTAAACAGTAGTACAAAAGCATTTAATCAGTTTTTTGTAAAGCTATATTACAAATCCTTCAAACCAGCCAAAGTTGCAAAATATAGATTTGACTCAAAAAATAGGAAATCCAAGTAGAAAGAAAATTCAATAATAAGTATTATAAATATTTTTTATTAATAGTTTTTCGCGGCTTATGTCGCATTTCTTCCTTTTTTGTAATAACTGAACAGTCTACATTAGATTCACTACTTTTGGGTTAACAGAAAAGCAATAAAAAATGGTGACACACTATTTTTACTTCTTTTAACATATTATCAATTGAATTGTATCAAACTCGCCAGATACAAACAGCACAACCAAAGAGATTTTACTGTAACTTTTTACTTATAAAAACGAAAAAACTTTTTCTCAGCTTAATATATTATAATTAAATGTATTGAAAAATTATCTTGAATTAGTGTCTAAAACATAAAACAAACTTTTTCCCCGGCCCAATATAATATGCCAGTTTTTAACTTTCATTATGGAAAATTTATTTATTTAATAAAAATATTAATTTTTTACATTCTCTTTTTCATAAGAAAAAGACAATGTAAATCTGCATCCATACAAAGAATCTCTAAAAAAATTCTAAGGTCCATATTTGCAGACTTTAAGAAATCAACATTTTCATCTCGGGATGTTATTAAATCTTCATCCGCAGCATGCCTGCATTGTACTCAACTTAATCTCAGACAATGCTATCAATAAGTTAATAAATTTGTAATAATTTTAAAATAAAAAACATTTAGAACAAACCTAAAACCGGACAACAGAAGTTATTTTTGGCCTAAGGCTGGGCAACTATTAACTTGTATGATAATTTGACTGTAGACAAAACCATCGTACATAAATGTTATTTTATTTTTAATGAACACATTGCTATGTTCTAATTAGTAATTATTAAGATTGACTTTAAAACATAATCTTACGAGTATCAACTAAGTTATAAAAAATTTTAATTGCTAGGTAGTTATATTTTTACAAGAACTTTGTTGTGGTTTATATTTTTAATTATTATATATTATTTGCAATATAGTTTACATTATAAACCTCAATTAAAAAATTTGTACTCAAGTACATCGAAACTATTAAAACATTTTTTGATATAAAATGTTATTTTTTATTATTGCATTTAATGTCATATTCGGTTCTATATCGCTTGCTCCATTCTTTCTAAAGGTTGCATCATTATTAAATATAAAGCAATGATTTAATTTGATAATCAATGATTTTCTTATTATAATTACATAATATTATTCACACCTATCTTTTTTTGTCTGGGTCTGCCTAGCCATAGGATTCCTACAAATGTATCAATTATTACAAATTAACATTGTTATTAAAAGTTCAAATGGGACCAAAATACATTTACTTATGTATTATGAAAAATTTCAGATATAGTCAACATCCTCATATAATTACACTGCGTGGTGTATATGAAGAATCTGGAAAGATTTTAGCTGTGATGGAACTTTGTCGCGGCGGCGAACTACTGGAGCACATTACACAGCGTCGCCATCTGCCCGAACATGAAGCAGCTGCTGTACTTAGAAATGTTCTACAGGCAGTACACTATTTACATCGTCACACTGTTGTTCATAGGTATGTTAAAAATCAATGTACTACTATAAAATTTATTACAACTTACACTAGCTTTTTTGGTCGTGGCTATATATATGGCGTGAATAAAGAATTTTGATTGATATTTTGATTTTATTTAAAATTTAGATTTTAGGCCTGATTCTAATTGCATTATTAATCCTGATCCCATTACCAATCCCAATCTTGACAATGAGATATTTTTCTATATTCCGAATTTTAATTCCTTTCATTCTGATGACCACAGTTTTGATGAAGTTGGGAATTTCATCAAAACTGTTTAAGGAGTTGTGTAATTATATAAGGGTGAATAGAAAAAAAATAATAAGCAATAGATTATATTCCCTTACCTATAATAATCAAAGATATATTAAATCCTAGACAGATAAAATATTTTCATAACTATAAAAATAATTATATAAATTGGACAAGTAGTTCTGGAACTGCAAGCACACAAATTGATAAACTTTTATTTTGTTTCTTCTTAATGTAACCTATCTCCTTATTTGGGACATTCAACAGTATACTGTACCCTGTGGTAAGTAACTCTTGTCATTCTCTAATTTATACAGCTCGTTTACAACTCAAGTTTCCTTACAAGTCTGTAATTTTCATTTGAGCCAACAGGTATTTTCATCAGTGTCCATCAGTATATGAACTAGAGTGGTTTGCTATATTTTTTTGTATATTTTGGTATATTGTTTTATTTATTATTACTTGCTTAATGTAAGTATATGTCAGTTTTTATGTAATACTTCATTAAGTGTGAATTTTTACATAATATTGAACCATTGGTTAACATTCAGGGTTTTGTTTCAAAACATTTATATTATGTTATATTATATTTTATTTTAATTTAAAGCTGTTCCCCAAAATTGGATACCATGTGTCCATATGAGTTTTAGTATGGCTTTATAATATTAATATTTTATTTTCTAAAGATAATTGTGATTTCCATCCAATGAACCAATAAGGCTATTTCATTTGTAGTCTGAATTTTTTCCTTTCAATAAATCTGTATTTTTTCCATGTAAGACTTTTGTCCAGTTGTAAAGCCAGATATTTCAAATGATCTGTTGTGTAACTTCTGCATTATTTTATTCAACTAATCGGCAGGATCATGCTTTGAGTATAGAGGTTATATTTACTGATTTTGTTTCATTGGCCTTAATTTCCCAATTTTTGAGCCAGTGCAATATGTCATCAAGTCCTTTATGTAATAAATCAAAGGCTTCTTTCTGTAGGACTGTTGTCAAATATCATGATAGCTGTATCACCATCAAATATACCTGTGGTGACTCATGTAGAAATGGGCAAGACTGAAGTGTACAAGATTGGTCTTAATATCTAACTTGTGGGACTTCAGCTTCTATGGAGTACAGATATGATAATTCTTCACTGCAAAGGGCAGAGAAATGTCTCTGTCGAACAAATTATTTTAAATATTGGTATATTAGACTGAGAAAAACGTTTTTTCACAATTTTATAAGTAAAAAGTTGCAGTAAAATCTGTTTGATTGTGTTGTTTGTATTTGTCTAATTTCGATATCATCAAATAGATGATATTAAAAAAAAATTAAAAGTAAAAACGGTATCTTGCCAATTTTTATTGTTTTTCTGTCCACCAAAATGAGTGTATCTAATATAAAAATTTGACACATTTTGAATTTTTATTATAAAAAAAAGGGAGAAATGCGACACAAACCGCGAGGAAAATTTATGACTTGTAGACTTAATGCAGTTTCGGTAAGAGTAGCACAAACTGGTTCAAGTTTTTCCAGTCCAATAATTTTGATGTCAAAGATGAACCTTGCTCTGGTCGACTTATTATATATGAAGTCCTTAACTGCCCGTTTTGTTTCTACTGATCGCTTGACTATTTCGCAGGAGCGGCGCCTCGCCAACTTAGGTCGTCGAAATAATACCTCTGAACACGAGGTGCCTATAGAGGTGCAGAGCTTCACTTCCGATATGCCGATACGCATGCTATGTACTATGGTGGACTGTGGACTAGATGCAGTACTGCCGGTACAGCGTAGTACAGTACTGCCGAGGTGCAGCGTGAATGCAGCATGCAGCTGCATTTTTATACTATTTGTCACTGTTCTCGGATTCGTCCTTTCAGAGAGCTACCAATTAGATGGGTCGAATTTAGACCAATTAAATCGAGCGGCCCGTTCGTTCGCGGCTCATCCGCGACCGTATTTTCTGGTCGCAGGTACGGGACGGAGGGCTTATTGTTGCCTCATGCCCGCTTCTCGTCGGGGATACGACCCCGACGGTTCGAGTGGTAATGGTCCCCTTTCGTGGATCCAATTCATGAAGTCTAGCTCTCACAGATTATCTGCGCCTTGCTTTTTGGGAGGAGGCGTTTTGATGAGTTCTCTGGGGAGGCGTCGGCCGCTCGGCGACCTCTCGCGGATTGGTGCGATGTTCCGAAGGAATTCACGGGGGCCCTGGTCTGCGCTGTCGTACATCTGGCGAGCGATGCGTTGAATGAATTCCTCTACGGTTTCGATGCAGAGGTCACGAGTGATGACGTCATTTAAGACATACCGACCTGCTCCCACGATTATCCGTAGGGCGATGTTCTGCTGGGCTTGGATCCTCTTTCTTTGTGATGCGGAGCAGAGTGCGTACGATGCTGGGACCGCGTACGTAAGCCGGAAACGGATGTAGCCCTTATATAGGGCGACTTTGGCTCGGAGCGGTAGGTGCGATCGGAGAACTGGACGCAGCATGCTCCGCGCAGCTCTGCTCTGGTGGATAACATATTCCACTAGAGCGGCCATGCGCATGGAGTGGTCTGTCTGTACGCCCAGGTATCGCACCTTGATCTGCCATTCCACGTTCTGTCCTCGGAGTCTCAGTTTCGATGGCATGGTACGCTGCTGACTGGTCAGTAGGGCGGCCGTCTTCGTAACGTTTACGGCGACACGCCATTTGTCCAGCCAGTCTGGCAATAGGTCGAGGACCCTCAGGAGCTTGGCCACAGCCAGATCAGCACGACGGGATGATGAGAGGTATGCACTATCATCTGCGTATAGCGCGAGCACGAAGTCATCCTCCCAGTCCTGTAGTTGATCTGCGACAGTGGGGATGTCATCGGTGTACACTCCATATAAACACGAAGACAGACAGCTGCCCTGTGGTACTCTGGCGTGGATGGGTCGTGGATCCGAGGTCGCGTCCTCCACCACAACGAAGAAGCGCGCGCGAGTTTTAGGTGCGGCAGGAGGTCCATATCGGCGACTTGTTTGTACCGGAAAGCGTGTGGTCGCCGCACTGTATGCGGCTTGTACTTTTTCAGTAAGGCGTTGAGCGGCCAGGTCGACTTCCTCCGTGGTGGGCGAGCGGGAATCATGTGGGCTGTGGTACCGGCCCGGATCTCAAAATTTGTCCTCGATCGAAAGCCGTACCGTCGGAACAGCTATGCTATTTTCTGACATCGATCCCGGGCCGTACCGTAACAACGGGCACCGCTATTTAGCTGTAAACGACTACCATTATCGGTTGGCGGCCCTACCGTTATGAGAGCCTATGTCACGTGATCGGCCCTCTGAAAGATTACCGAGGTACTAAAGTGCATACGTGTTCGATACATTTCGGAAGAAAAACTCTTACAAACTCATATCTTTATTTATTAAAGTGATTCTATATGTACAAAACTATTCTATAATGTATATTTCTATCATAAATCGCACCGAAAAAGCGATGTTTTCTATATATTACTTACGAGTTCGAAACTCGTCTACGAACTATATGAAAAATAAAATAGTGAGTATGTTCACGCCGTGTGTACGTCGCAGTGCGCAGAAGCGTTTTCTTCATGAACCGGAATGAAAAACCCGATACTTGGATTCTACATGAGCTCTCTTAAAGAATTGTAATGAATCATGTACTCATTTGCGATTATTTATTTAAATGTAATGAAATCGAATCCTTATGGAAAAGATTGATCACTGGTGATGAAAAATGGATCAACTTGATGCAGTTTTTTGATCAGAAGTCACAAAATTTCTCCAGCAATAGGATTATGTCTACAAAATAGCATATATATATATATATATATATATATATATATATATATATATATATATATATATATATATATGTATGTGCCAAGGCTCTACTAGAGGCCAACTGCAGCACAAAAATGTGTTAGCTCGACCAGTAAAATACCACACTCTCGGAATGCAGATATGAAGTAACAAGAAGAAGTAGCAACTGCTAGTATGTTTTGTTAAGTCAGTGAAAATTTCAGTGGCCCACTATCCTCTCTCACCTTTCCATTAACCCGAATCCCCTTCATTAGATATCCTATTTTTTTATTCAAGTTACTTAACACAAACAAATGAACTACATAACATTTTTTGTCTATAATTGGTGGACAGAAAAAAAAAAGATTTAAAGTAACGCATTTTATGAATTTGCATTTATAAAATAATGAAGGTAAAATAGCAATGTATTATTTTATTTGTTTATTTGCAGAGATATAAAACCTTCAAACATCCTTTTTGCAACAGCAGAAAAAAGGCCTGAAGATATTAGATTAGTGGATTTTGGTTTGGCCAAGCAGTTAAGAGCAGAAAATGGCTTACTGATGACTCCATGTTACACTGCTAACTTTGTTGCACCAGAGGTACTGAAAAGAGCGGGCTACGACGCTGCATGTGACATTTGGAGTTTAGGTTTGCTAATCTAGTTACTGTTTTAAATTTATTAACATTAGACTTTCTCTACATAGAAAATATAAATTCTTGATGCCCATTTCAATTTCAAACCAAACTCCTACAACAGTAAAATGTACTTTGGTAAATATATAATTTGATTTCGTAATCATATCTAGAATCTACACAAGTATAGTATTAATAATTTCAGTAGTTTTTTATTAAATCCCCTGAACTAGAAAGACACCCAAATAATAATCTTTTAATATTTAGTAAAAAAAGAGATATAATAACAAATATATACTTATTTCTTTTTATTTATTATTCACTCTTAAATCTTCTGATCTTTATTTTGTCTGTTAATCACTTAATTGAATATTGTTTTTTTTTTAATTAAAATATTTTTTTATTATATTGTAATATCGTATTGAACATTGTAACAATTTTGTAATGCAACTCATCTATCACTCCTCATTATTACATAAATAAATACATAAAATGAAATTAATCTTTTGTCAAAAGTCAACTATGAAAACATAGTTGAATTTTGCAACACTATTATATTCTTTTAATAAGAGTACTAAAACCTGTTTCTAGCCTCATCTGTTTTAAATTGGTGACAATTGATACAGTATGAATTCTTACTGATTTTGTTTATTCCTTGTTAATTATATATTGAATTTTAATTTTATTTTTAACAAATAGTAAATAAAATGCAATTATATTCTATAAATTTGTATGAAATCCATAGAAACATGTAATTATGTTAAAATTGAAGAAACATTGTTTTCAATATTCGGAACTCTGATGAGTTCCAAATATAAAATCTTCGGCATATTAACATTGATATACTAATGTGCTGAAGTTTATGTTTATGAGTAATGTGACAATGTTTTTATGAATAAATTTTTAAAATTAATTTTAGAAATACCAAAACCATTTAATAACAAACTGTTCCCGATGTCATAATTGATAATATCTGCTTGCCAAAGGTAATCCTATAGTTCTATGAACGTGCTAAGACAAGTATCACAAGGCATGTTTCTGTAAAATTATATAATTTGTTTTATTCCATTAATATTTATTTGTTCAATAGTAACATTTTATTTCATCATGAATTAAATTCAGATGTGTTGATTAATATTTTAGAAAATCATTAGAAATAAAATGTTTAGTTTAAATTTATTCCCAAAAATATGCCCTTATAGAGAAATAGATATGTAATTTATAATAATTTCCATTATTACAGGTGTACTTGCTTATATAATGCTATCTGGAAGGACACCCTTTGCTTCAACTGGTGATGATACACCGGAAGCCATATTGGCAAGGATAGAATCTGGAAAGGTATTTGCATACTTTTTCATTATGCTTTTAAAAATTGCATATATGTTTAACGTAATGTAAATAAAGAAGGTAATTTGAAAATACTTCTAATTATTGTATCAATTTGAACATTTTTATGTGCATAATTTGGATGACAATAAGTAATTTGGTACCATGGAGTTGATTTCATTGTGGAGGTAAAAGGTGGACAGCAGAGCCACTTTTTATTTTATATTAGTTATCAGCAAACCCACTGAGGCAAGGGTGCAACCAAAATTAGTTTCTGGGTGTGGTTGGGGAAGCCAGAAAAAGTGAACAATAGTCCACATAATAGTGTAATGAACATTCAATCGAAATTTAAGAATTTATTTAAGCGTACCAAATTTAGGGAGGTAGCCTGCAGAGCTTAGTACTGTATAATTCCTGCGAGCGCCATGTAGCTATTTGTGACCGTATTCATACTTTTCGATAATTTTGTATAAATCATAACTTCCAGTTACCGACTACAGCATCCAAGATAGGGCACCTACCCTATTCTGTTCTACAGCCTGAATTGAAGCTAATTTGTTTTGATGAGTTTAAAACATTTCACTCCGTAAATGAGGGTCTGATAATGGAGCCAAGAGGCGGAAATGGGACTTTTTAAATGCTACTTACGAGCTCCTTGAGTTAAGGCTCACTGGATTCATTTTAATATTTCCTATATATTACATTTTGTGATAGTGCCTAATGATAGAGATGGGAATGGGCTAATCGAACTTCTCAGTCATCTGCTCAAGCCCTTGAGCAAATGACTGAGTTTTGGTTTGTGTTGAAAAATACTGAGATGTAATTAACGACTGGAAGGTCACTCGCAACTCACAAAACTAACTTCTTTTTGAGAGTGTCTTTTTACTTTATTGTAATCAAAGTATAGAGTCAATATTTTTAACTTTCCTGTAGAACGATTGCACATATTAATAAACTGAATTTGTTATATTATTATTAAAATTTGGGTGCTTTATTTCATTCCATTTCAATGATAATTTGATAATTGTCATTAGGTGGACTTATCTAGTGGCGTATGGCGCACTGTTTCGAATGAAGCACGGTCCTGCATTCGGCGTCTGCTGCAACTAGACCCCAGCGGCCGGCCAAGGGCTCATGAATTGCTTTCTGAACCCTGGTTAACAAATCCTAAAGAACCGGATGTACCAACTCAGCAAGAAACGCATCCAACGCCGCCTCCTGCAGATCTGCGTCGAGCCGTTGATCTCACTTTCCAAGTGCGTATAATTCATTAGTCTTTATTTATAAAGTTAAGAGCAAAGTAAGCCATATCTTATTTCAAGCCATTTATAAAACCAATGATGAGTGAATGTCTTGTTTGATGGTTATTTGCTCACGCCAAATATAAAATAATTTGTGCATTAAATTAACAACAAATATATTCATTATGTGATAAAAAACATTTAAATAAAAGAAATGTCAACATTATCTATATAATTATAAAACTAGTTTATTTCTATTCACACTCAAATGTCTGGACGTATTGTAATGAAATTTTGCATTGAGGCACATGTTCTAGAATAGGTCATATGGTATTCAAAATAATGTTTTGTATAAATACCAGAAAAAAAGTAATTGGAAAGCTTCACTCAGAAAGCTACACTGTGGGGCCATTCATAAATTAATTAAGTAACATTTTAATACTTCAATGTGTGTGTTTGTGTGTGCGCGCCTGTGAGTGAGTGCGTGCGTGCGTACGTGCATGCATGCATGCGTGGCGTGCGTATGACACACAGGCACGTTTACACACATAAACACGCTCGCGCGCACCCACACAAATACTTATAAGATTTCATTTTCATCAATTTTTTACTGTTTAAATTCGTAATTACAAACAATTGACATGTGGTTCCAAAACAGATATTAATATTTGTTCAATATTACAATATTTATACTTTTTTCCATAATATATAGAGTCCACATCTAAAACGAAATCTGTGTAACATTTCCAATGCATTTTATCAGCTACTAAATCAGCATCTATATCTGAAAAGTTACACTATTTTTCTAAAATTTGCATTATGATCCACTACACTACTTAAGATTAATAAAATTTTGTCTGAAAGGATTTAAAATTATCTTTAAAAGGTTTTAATTTTTCAGGCAATGACTTCATCACCATTGACCCCTCAAATTTTAGGCCCCGTATCGCAATCCACATTAGCTCAGCGCCGTAGCAAACCTCAACGACGGTTTCCTCCAACTCAACTATGAACTCACAAAGAATAAGTTATAGGACAATTTCTACACAAATGTTTGTACTTCATTGTTAGTATATGGTTAATCAAAATATGTGACTTTATGTAATATTTTGTTTAATTCTAATATTTTGTGTAATCATTATACCAGTAAGTTGTAAACTTTACAAAGTGTATTTGTATTTTTTTTTTGTTTATAAAAAATATTGGGCATTTATGTAACTAAAATGAGCTTTATACAAAATTTTAAATGGTAATTAAAATGGAGTAAAAATCATATTCAAAATTTTATGTTCAGGGCCCAGAGTTACTTGACTTCTTTTGAAGCAATACAAATGTTTATTAGTTATTACAAAATTTAAAGTAGAATGCACATTTAATAATTCCTATATAAATACACTTCTTCATTGTAAGTGTAAAACGCCTTCCTCATATTTTAAAAGTGTAATATGCCTATGACAACTACATCCTATACCCACCTTTCTGTGAAGCCAAAACATAATTAGTCAGTCATTTTCTGTGCCATAATTGACTTTAAAATTTAGTTTCCTTTAAGATTTGAATATGAAATATTCAACAGATTGCAATATATTTTATAATAAATTACTGCTTGTTTATAAACTGGGAACAAATAATTGCTGTTTTATAAACTTGGAACTTTTTATTATTTTGCAGCATTACTTTGCGAAGTGTATTTCAATGCTAGCTCTGTAAGTGGTAATGGAAAATTATGTTATGGAATGTAATAGAGATGTTTATATTTTTGTAAAAGTTGTTGTGTGTAAGGGACATTATATAATCAATCGTAGATCATATTGACGTCTTAGCGATGGTCAAAGTGCTTGCATAATAATATAGCAGATTAATTGTTGCATGTTATGGGATTACAATCTGAAAAATCACTCCTTTTTAGTTTATATCACAGTTACACATTACACTCTTAGTAGGTAGAAGTAGACTGTTCATATCACATATACAACCACGGCCTAAATTGCTCATATATAAAATATTTACTCAAGGTAAAACATGATACACGGTAGTAACACATCAGTTTTTTGAGAAATGTTAGTTGTAATCAGACTGAAAATTTAATGCCTTGTCAGTTTTTGGAACATGAATTTCAAAAAGTTTATGGATATTTTTTCTTTGTAAGCTCTTTAGCCAAAACACATTGTCCGGTTTCATTAATTTTTGTACCAATTTATTTTGTCTAAATGTCACAATCGCTACTGAAGGTATGGCAATAACTAAAATACAAGATGGCGAACTCTGGACGCCATATTGGCACAACATAAAAGAAATGCAATTAAACTATAAATCATGCACGCAATCAATGTCATTTCTTTATGCTCATACTCTTTTTTTTTTGAAAGATTTCTACAACCAACTATAAAATGAGAAAATATTTTGGAGTAGGAATTTATTTCAAATTACAATTGGCTATGTGCACGACAGTGTCGCCATCTACCGTCCGCAACTTTTCGGGGTTTATTCAATATTCATATGTTCATAAAATAATAAAACATTGATCATAGAGTTACTTATTATTATTATAGATTAATAATTGTTTCTACAAAAAAAACTATAAGTAAACTGCAACAGTATTGTCTGGTTTCGTTTCATTTTTCATCATGAAAATAATTCTGTATTGCTGACGTTTTCACAATAGCCAGGTCAGTTTAATTATTTGCACTTTCATCTACAATCATTTTCATAATAAAAAAAAAACAATAATAATTATCTGCTTCATCTCTGGCAATTAAATAGTATATGGATGTTAGAGTAAAGAGTGTTATTATTTCTTCCATCAGACATCAGTTTGAAAAATATATTTTTTTCTCAAATAGTAACGAACATAGTGTTTGCTATGGGCTCTTTTATGAAATCAGAATAAAAAATAATACCATGATCTCTATTGTTGCGGAAACAATTATAAGATGTTAATGATATTATTGAAGTTGCACACATAATTTATTCAAAATGTACTGCATTTCCCGATAATCTTCCCATTTCTGCCACAGCGTGCGCTGCGGTTGACTCTATTTCCCCCACCAATTACTTCGCACTTAGCGAATTTTAAAATACACCCTTCTTACATAAGAACATCTGTAATTTAGATATGTAATTTGTTTAATAAAAAAATGGAACGTAGTTATTTTAAATTATTAATGACAATATAATTCATATACATGTTATAAAAACATGCCTTGTAAAAAGAACACTTCAAATGATCTTGTCCTCACTTTAAATTATTAAAGTAAGATTATTATTAAAAAAATCCAGTTATGCAAATCAATTGAATTCATGTCTGGATGTATGTACATAATCACAATAAATCTTAACTATCTTAATTAATTTACAGTACAACGGACGAAACTGCCGCTCTGAATTGGCTGCGAATATTTACTGCGCAGGTCTTATGCTCCCCAACTCTTCCTTCTTTTCCGCCACGTTCCTATTTTATGCCATTGCGACGCTTTTGTAACAAACTTCACAACGCCAAAGTTTCGTGCGTTGTACTGTAAGTGTTATTGAGAGCCTATTGAATATCACTGGTATCATCCTTACTTATTACAATGAAATTTAGTCAAGCACAATACACAGGATAATAAGGACATATCAATAATCCCATTTTTTTTCATTTTGTTTATAGTTAATATACCACTATGATATAATAAGAAAATAAAAAGTGACGAGTTTGAAATTTTTTATCATATTTTTAAAATCTTTTAAAACCATTTTCTTTTTTTATATATCTTTTAATCATACAAATATTTTAAATTTGTTTTTTTGTACATTATCACATTCATTAATGTCAATTGATAAAAGCTATAAATCTATCCATTTATAGCTTTTATCTCAAAAGAAACGTATGTCAATGGAATATATATCTGAATTAGATTGCGACACATCTGATTTGAAATCAATGAGTATCAGTATGTATTTATTCAATGTTAGTTTAAGACCTCAGAAATAATGGCGTCTGCTAAGATTTCTTTATTGACTGGTGTTGATTTTCAGTCTGATATTTTTATCTTTCTGAGAAAGAACTTGTCCATTTTAGATCAATTATTTAGTCTTGTATTCTTACTATACTGTGACCAGTCTCATTATTATTAGATAAGGTACTTCTAATGTTAAATCGTTGTTCCTTTTACATGGAAATTGCCTATTAATTGTCTAATATGTATTAGATTATTATAGTTCGTCTTCATACTTATAGTTCATTTGTACTTAGTATTTTATAATAGTGGTGTTGTTTAATTTGTTACAATATATTATATTTTCAAAGAATTAATGATAAGTTTATATTTGTAATGTTAATTCATTTATTGCACATTATTTTAGTGCCATTATTTAGTTATACTTGTATTGTGGTGGTGTTCTTTCTAATGTATTACTAACAAATCAGGGATAGAAACTTTATAAACTAGAAATGTATAAATTACATAATAGTATTAATATTTATTTGTAAGTTACTAAACTATAATAATGCTGAATGTTAACATTGTAATGCTTACAGATGTTGGTATGTAGTACAAAGCAACTAAATGGTCTATTATATTTTTTCACACATCTTACAAATATGTCTTGGAAACTGCTTTAAAAATTATTAGTATATATTAATTGGTGGAACATCATAGCTGTTACGTAGTAGTAAATAGGAATATAATGGCAAAACTGGAGTAACCCCGTTACACAGTTTATTGTATTTTTTTAACTAATTAAAAATGTGTTTATGATATTATGGTTTCATAATAAAATAAACAAATTTTTAAAATATGTATAAATATTTTTTTATACATACTTTAAGAGAGTTGTATAATAATTTTCTTATCCGGCAACAGTTATAGATATGCATATGTAATAATGTAAAATAAGTGTGATTTTAAATAGATTAATTTTATGTTCAATCGCAATTTCTTAGCACGTTTAAGCGATCCTTTAAAGATCTATTTTTGTAGTTATATATTGGTGGTGCCACTTAAAAAGTAGTTAAAAAGGAAAATATTCATACCAAAGAATTGTTTTCAACAAAGAGATTTAATTTTTATAAATTCAATTGATATTGTTTCTGTAGCATTCCAAAAGACACTTCTGTCTGTGAGAAATTTTATTTATTGTTTATTTTGTTCTTTATTTATGTATATATTTGCATGTTATTGCTACAATATTACTTTATGTATATATAAATTGTATAACACAAACATCAACACATTCTTTTTACTTGTAGTAAGACAAATGGAATTGAATTAACTAGTATGTAATGCAAAAAATATAAATAAGCAGGTCATACTAATTTGCCTCCATTCTAATACAGTATAACATATGGGATCAAATACAATATTTTGATATGCTTTATGTTTAAAAATATTAATTACAGTATATTGTTTGCATTTGTGGCAAAATGTATAGATTTAATTTACATTGGTAGATGCTCTTGGTAACATTATAGACTCAAGTTTATTCAAGTAGAATTAATTTTTAATTTTTGGTTTTCGAATCCATCCTTGATATTTGGTTTAAATTATCTTGCACCGACAAATAACTAATTGTGTATGATATTAGTGTTTTATTAACAATTTTAGTTTTCTAAATACAACAAATATTTATAAATATTAGGGCATTTATTTGAGTATTTTTTGTAATATCCACATGCTCAAAAAAATATTATTAACAAACCGATCACTACAAGCGTGATCTTTTTTTAGCGCCAGTTAAACTAAATTAAGTGAGATTGTAGAGGATTCAGTCCATCGTAATTGTTGTAAATGCTGCATTTATAACATTTATCTCGATTCCTTATGAAGGTAGTGGGGACCGTTGAAAATCGAGGTGGAATGCTTATGTTGAGCAGGCGACTTCCAATGGCGAAAACAACGTACTACAATATTTTTTAAGTTCCTTTCGTTTTCGATCACTATATTGTGCACGAACGTGCGGTTGACGCCTCGGTCTCATCTTACGTGTTAGATAAACCATTTTTGATAATAATTATTTGAAAATCAATATTCATCAACTAAGATATTTTTAAACCCACTTCCTGGTTACTACGTAGTAGATTAAATCTAGAATTCTGCATAGTAACTAAATCTATTAAAAACATGTGCTATGAAAAAGCATGTAAATGATGTTCATTAAGAATATAGTCATGATGATTTGAATTGATACTCATCAATATACATTCCATTAAAAACCATGAGCATTAAATGATAAATGCTAAGAATTGTATAATGTACTAAAAGCACAAAAGTTCGTTATGGACCGAAAGCTTGCCTGCACTGTTACATAATTTTAAACATGAAGGAACTATTTTCTTACTGAATCACAAAAGTTACAATTTATAAAAATTTGTTCTGTACCATATTAGATGTACGTTTATATGACCATCAGTCAGTGGTTATTATTGTTATATATTAGAATGCAGTTTCATCATTTGGATAAGAACAGTTACAGGTACCACACAATATTACTTCATATTGATAATGCTACAACTGTTTGACTTAGGTATGTGGATTTCATACATGTTTAGGTACTTAAAAATGTCCCGCCATCGAGACGTTAGAATGGAGAGACATATTCAATTTTAAATACTTCTGAAAATACTTAAGTACTAATTCTTGGATGATAATCTAAACGTTGACCTAGTGCAGCAAGTCTGATTGGAGTATTATTTAATAGCGATTAAAAATATTGCCTCAGTCACAAAAATAGAATAATGTTTTAAGTAACATTTTTAAACGGCCTGCGGACAACGCATTTATGAGTATTTTATATCTAAAATTGCCCAATATTATATTTCGGTTTTCGCAAAGTTTTAAGCAGGATTTTAAGACGAAAAGAAACAAATTAGTCATCAAAACATAGTGTGTGGAATGTATTCATTTATTCAATGATATTAGGCCCTTAATTTTCAAATTGCTTATAAAAGATCTAGTTTAAAGAGTGCCTAGTGTAATATACGTAAATATGTTGTGATGTGAAACATCTTTACTAACTATGTGAGATTTGATTTCCAATGAAAAGCAAAGCAAAGAATGGATTGATTGAATAAAAAATATTGAATGCATTTACTTTAACATTTAACAGCCGAATGGAGTCGATTGTAACTTATTTTATTCATTGTTATTTGTATGGTTGATTATAATTTTCCAATACATAATTTTCATTTTTTTTAATTAGTTTATGAGGAAACAATACCTATAACTCATTGCAGACAAAAATTGTGATGTAGTTATGCAACGCAATAGACAAAGTTATGAATTATTTTAAAATAAGGGTATATAATATTTAAATAATAAGAGAGCTTCTTAGAGAAATCTTTCCAATTTCATTATTTTTGAGGCTTTATCATAATTACATGTTCTTGTCCGAATAGTGATTCAACAATATGGCAAAAAAATCACTGGCTGTTTGAATATATATATATACACTTAGGTAATGGAAAACAAAGAAACTAATTATGATGAAAATCTATGTGCAACATACAACATTCAATCTATTTTTCTAATTCTTCAATATAAAGTTTCTATATTAATAATTGTAATCAGAATTTATATATTGTATATAAAGACAGAGTCATATGCATAATACTATAGAGACATATTAAATAAATTGTTGACATTGCTTATGCAGTTTTTTTATTTAAAAAAAAACCTATAAAAAATATTGACGCTTTGTTTAAGCACCATAAATTTGAATAAAATCTTAACTCTTAAATAAAAAAAGTGTAATATATTTGAACTGATTATGTTATAGTAAATTTTGAACATAGCATTGCTATAAAAAACATTTACTTCAATTTTCCCTTTAATGAATTCTACTATTGTTACTTACATTTATGGGTTATTATAGAATAAGTGAAAGTGAAAAATTATATCTAAGTACAGCAGTAGAATCCAATAAGGGGAAAATCAAAGCAATGCATATTTTTAAGTAGGTAAATAAATTGGAATATGTCTATTTCAAATTTATTTCATTTTTTCTACCAATTTTTGGAGTAAGTTTAAATTCTAGATATTAGTCAAAACTAAAGTAGTGAGCCATGGCATGTGGTCAGCTTGGCTGCAGCCCGAGATGCTAAACTCTCACAATACAGACTTGCAGTATAGCTTCCACTGTTGATTTTCGCTTAGTGAGTGAGAGTTCCGATGGCCCACTCTCCCTCCATCAGATATCCACATAGCACAACGCACGAAACACTGCCACTCTGAATTGCCTGCGAATGATGTAATGTGCGGACTTGACGGTCCTTGACACTTCTTTCTCCCCTGCAGGATAATTCTTTCAGTTCAGTTAGTCACACTTTCGTGACAAACTTCACGGTTGTTCATAAGAGACCGGCAACGTACTCCATTCTGACGTGTTACGGACCTCTACTATTAGTTTTGGCTATTTCTTCACAGATTTCAAGTTTTTGCAATTGATAAGCAATTACAATTCATATTTGACCAATCAAAAGCTATTCCCTTTACGTTAGAATGCCGTTTGGTCGATTCTACGTAAAACAAGTTTGGGATGCTAACGTTCCTCGTACCTACAAACTCGTTTTCTTTCCTTCAACTATTAGTAACCAATTAAATTGAACCTCTTACGAATGAAACAGCCTGTTTTTTGAAACTTTTACAGTGAATTTAGGATGTTAAAAATTTTTCAATGGCTATTGTAATTTTAAGCCGTCAATTTTGAAAAATAAAAAAATAACCGAAATCCAAATAGTTGACCATTTATGACAAATTATTTGTGCTACTTTTGAAATCCGTATTTGGATTTCCCCGTGCTAACGTTGTTGAGTCGTTTAATCTACTTTAAACATGTCAAGTAGGTAAAGACAAGGCAAGTTATAATAGTAACAAACCTACAAAAGTACCTATAGAGTTTACAGAATACGACTCTGATTTCATTAAAGAAATTATTTAGCTATAGTAGAAAATAAAATTAAAACTATGCTACAGACTAAAGATGAGAATTTTGTATTTAAATTAACACAGTACTAACACATTTACGAGATTTGTAGAGGTTATTCACTCGTAGCGTATCCATGGTTCAGGCGATCGACCCAACCCCTTGGACTACCAAACAGAGGTCCATATTACGAGGCTAATACGTGATCAAAAATTCACTTAGTACATTGAATTCAAACTTACGCTATGAACATTAACTATGACGGAAATTCATGTGTAGGCGAGCACGCTTAATCGACATCGCTCCTTAGCGTTTTCTAAGACAGCACAACTAAATCCGTTGATACAGGAGCATAGTAGTTAATACGAGCCCTAAAATATGTTTTTGACAATAAAAGCGAGACCTATTCTATTGGCAGTAGATGCACCTTGTTCGAAATACGAAACTGTTAGTTTTTGCGTGTGATGCCTATTATAAAGAGAAACACAAGGTGACCCAAAACTCGAACTCAAACTGGGAACAGGCGACAAGTAATTTGCAGCTCGTCCCTCCAACTGTAAGGTCTGTCTGTAATCCATCACCATCAACTTGAATAGTACTTACCTAACGTAATAAACATTTTTATCACATAAAAGTGACTTATTTATTACATATAATTATGGTGTTGTTTGAATTATATGTAAAACTGTGTAAGGCCAACATTTTTATACATTATACTTAGATATATGAAATGATTTAGCCAATGCACGTAAAGATTTCTGTCAAAACGATAAATTTTCTCGACTTCCATGATATAATCACGATAGCTCGGCTCCTATAGGTCCTAGCATAATGACATAAATATGTTTAAATTATCTTCCTCAATAAATAGATTATGAAATGCACAATTAATTTTTCATATATGACTAGTTCGAGAAAATAGCACCTTCAAACAAGCAAAAAACCGGCCAAGTACGAGTTGAACTCGGAGTCTGTTCCATACTACAACACAATATATTTGTGTTAAATACTTAAAAGAAATTATTTTAATTCATTTATTTCCGGATTTTTTGCACGAACCCCACTCAAACTTGGCCAACTTTTATAAATCGTTTTTCTTAAGTTTGCATTATGATCACGCTAAGTTTGACGCTTGTATCTGTTACTATTTGTACGATAGAGTTTAAATAAAAAATAAACTAATACACAGTAAGTATTCACTCACATATTTAAGGAGTGTCACTTTATACTGGACATTGAAGCAAACCGAAACGAAGCAAGATATGGACTTCTTATAGGTTTTGCTGTAATTTATAAATAAACTTAAATTTATCTTCTTTACATTTATAAAAAAAAAATCGACACCTTTACAACAAACGCTTTCATTTGATATGTCAGACAGTACAGTTTACAAAACTATTTTTTTGATTTACCCCCCAAAAATAATCCTCATATTTAAAGTTTATTTAAATGCGTTAACGTCCGTGTTATCACAGACATACATATATATACCGGATATCAACTCAAACGGTCCAGAACTTTCGAAGCGAATCGGCTTTGAAAGACGGACGGACAGAGACAGACATGGGAGTGATCCTATAATGGTTCCATTTTTTTCATATGGACCCTTAAAAAATAAACTATTCAAACAATATATGACCTTCCTCGAGAATTCGGCTATCAAAAGTAAAAAAAATTCGAATCTGATTGACAGTTTTAAAGATTAGGGCGTCCTAGAAAAAAACAGTTCATCCTGATGGTAATATTTATTTATAGCCCGAAATCTCAGAGAATACTTAACTTTTTCAGAATTTTTCATACTTATTTACATTTTAACCGTAAAAAAATGTTAATAAGTCCGAAAAACTCTGAAAAAGTCAAATATTCTCTGAGATTTCGGACTATAAATAAATATTTCCACCAGGGCAGCTTTTATACTATAATTTTCATATTAATGTAAATAAATGTCACACCATTTTTTTCACACAAATTAAGTCGTTTTAATAATACGGGAAGTTGAAAATGGCAAAACTACAAAGAGTACTGTTGTGAAGACATAGGTGGTAGTGATAATTTGATTGCGAAGCTAGGTTGAGCCTGACATTTTACATAACGCCCCCCGCCCTCAACCCAGCTTTGTTCTTGGACTCATGCTAGCTAAATTAAATTATATATTCATACTTATTTTTATCGGTTACAGACATATATTTTTTATATAAAAAGATTTCCGCAATATCTGAATTAAAACGTCTCATTTCATACAAAAAAAGTAAAATATTTGTGGGTTATTTTTTTGTTTAAGGAATCCTAAAAGTAAAGTTAATATATCTACCATGTTGTATTTATTATGTCACAAGCCAATGACGCCGAACTTTTTGAGACGTAGCTTATGACACCTTATTTATCAAAATGTGATGAGTAAATTAAGAATTACATAGGAACAGATGTACGTACACACATAGCCTGCTTGAATCTTAACGTAATTATTACTAAAATTGAGTAAATATATTACAGTTAAGTTAAACTTCGGCGAGTACATGGATGGGTAGAAAGGTATATGTTTTTTCGGTGAACAAGTGAATGGCCGAATGTTTACATGGATGGATGGCCATATGAATTAAAGAGCAAATGGCTGCATTTTGGTTGTAGCCAATGTTTGCAATACTTCATCATGGCGTCGTGTATCCGAATACATATTCTGGGCCTTTGGTAGTGCACTATGCTCACGTTTCATACATTTATTTTACTTAAAGTAAATCGGTGTCGATATTATTCCATATGACAAGGCGGAAAACGGTTAATAATTTCAAATGTTTCAATAAAAGTTTTAGAGTGTGTATAAAATACTTGGGCTAAGAAAGTTGAAAAATACATTAAGCCACGTTTTCAATACAAATACCATTTGGTTAAATTTTTTTTTTAATACACGCATAAATGTATAAAAAAGATGCACAGTCGCGTACTATATCGACGGTGAAAAATGGCTTAGTGTACATTTTGTCTCTGTCTCACATTTTACGATACTATTTTGCAATGGCAAAGAACAAGAAAGGAAGGAATATTATGTATCATCTGACATTTCAACCGCAATGTCATAACATAAGGTTCATTTTTAGATGCAAAGAGAATAAGTAACGACCCTTTTGTTATTGGAAGACCTATTTTTTTACAATCTAAAAAGACATCAGTTTAATGGAGAGTGGTTTAATATTATTTTAAATCTTTATTATTGATTTGTGGTTCAACTTATCAAAATAATTATAGTATATTTTTCTTCATAATAAAGCTTAATGTAGTAATCATGTGAGATAAATCTATGTGAACTTTTAGTTTTATAATGTAATTGAAACTATACATGAAAGATATTGATAATTTCTAAAGTGTATAGAGTGTACTAATATACAAGTTTCTTCTTATTTTTATAATAATGTGATGCTTCATTAAACATTAACATATTTTTGACGAACATAATACCTATACATAATTTGTTAAAAAACAAATGCGGATAAACATTTTTGACGTGATAACGTCTTGTAAATCTATGAACGCCGGTTGCGCGCACGAAATAGCATGACTCATTGTCGTGTTCCGCCTGAGCCGAGCGTGCGATCGAGAGCGCGGAACGAGCGATCTCTCTTCCACTCCATCGACCGATGCGTCCGAGTAGAAGAGAGACAGCGGCCGCACACAACCTACACGTGAACTGTTTACAAAGTGAAGTGAAAAGTTAATTTGGTTTCCATTGTTTATTACGACAACAATTGCAGCAAGTGATAATAATTCAATTCAATTTATAAAAGTATGCAATTTTTCATCAATGTTTTCTTATGATGTAAAATTACGTCATATCAAGTAAAATTATCGTACTCGTAAACCGACTTTACAGACAACCAATTTTTTTTCGAATAGGTTTAATTTATTGTATCATTTCCCTTTAGAGATAATTTGTATATATACTTATAAAAAAATAATAAATTAAAAAACCGACTTCATTAGTATGTTGTGCGACTGTTATGCGACCAAATAATATGAAAACACATGAAACACGTGACCACTGTTGCTTCGGTCTCTTTCTTTCAAGTTTATATATTTTGTGCGGCCGTCTTTGAACGCGGGACTGTATATCTTCTCTTTTTATACATCAATGAATACACTTCACAAAATAAAATCGGACTCACGTTATGATTTAATTAATGAATCGCCTAGTCGACTGACACATTGTGGTCATAAGTCATAAGGAAATCTTCACCATGCGGATTCGTGTTCATACATCGTATTATTGATGTCATAGATGAATATGAATATATAGATTGATGTGCGGCGAGAGGCATGAAGTGCATGTGCGAGCGGCTCCGGTCCGGCACACTGCACTGATCGTACGTCAACATGATGAAATATTTGACACATGTATGTTTTTTTAGAGGATTACATTTCCAATCTGTTAATGTTAATCAAATTGAAAACTATGCAATAACTAATATAGAGATTAAATATTTTTTTTAATTCCAAATAATTTTTAGTTTACTATTGTGGGCAGAATTCTATATGCAAAACAACCAAATAATATTTATGTAATTGTCTTCATTATCATAACATGATGAAAATATGTCACTGAGAATTTAAATTTCAATTTTCCAGCTATGTTATTATTTTATTTTGCTTCATCCTAATGCTATTTCTCCTCAGTTGAAATATACTTTATGTTTGTAAAATATACATATGTTTTTTTATAGTTTAACAAGTTTGGTTATTACCTTTTTTATCTTTGCACGTCCAAATAAAGAAAAATTATAAAAATTCATAGTATTATGTTCATATTTTAGTTTTCAAAGAGACTTATAAATCATTTTAAATTATAAAACAATGTTTAAATAATACATTTTATTTCACAGGAACTCCTTTTAAGGTAGCAGCTAAAATTGGCCCCTTATTTTCGACAAAAAGCGGACAATTTTTATAGCATGCTTCAAGATTATCATTGGTCTTTAGGTCAGGAGCACAAGTTTCAAATATTTTCTTTTTAGGATTCAATTGTAATTCTGGTTCTCTTGGGTAGCCTTTACAAATCACTAGATCCCCTGGTATGGCACCAACAGGTGGTATTAAAACTTCTACTTTTTCTGGAGAAGATGCACACATAACCATTGCTTCTGAAGTGATACCTCGCATCTAAAAATCAAATAAATATATAGTTGATGTAATCAACATTTCACCTTAACTTTGAAAAGGAAAAAAAAAATTTAGATACCTGAACGGGTTTTAAATTACAGAGTACCATGACAACTCTATTTTGCATTTCTGTAATAGGAACATGATTCACTAAGCCTGAAACTACAGTACGTGGCTTTCCTTCACCACAATCAATTTTCTCGACATATAATGTATCAGCATCAGGATGTTTATTTATCTCTACAATTTTACCAATTCTGAAATCTAGTTTTCGAACATCTATAACAGCATCACTCGCACCTACGTTATCATTGGTTTTTCCTTTATTTTTTTTAATTACCTCCTTGGCTTTGTCACCCTTGTTCATTTCTTTAGTAGGTGTATTAACATTTCCAATAGTAGCTCCTTCTACAACCAAATTATCTTTAGGAAGGATATCTTTGCCAGGAATATAATATTGCTTTTTTCCATTTAAAGTTTCCAAATTGATCAGTTCATTCTTTGCTCTCCCAACTTTTTCACTTAACATTAAATTTTCATGAGATAATTCTTTTATTTTTTCTTCGATTTTCATTTTCTTAATCTCTTCAAGCTAAAATTTTACGATTTAATAACACAAACTACAGTATTTATTGATATATAATCTAAAAACTAAGGTTATACAAGGAGTTGCAAATTTAAATCAATACTCATTACTGTTTGTATCTGTTATCATTTTGAAGTTTCATCAAAGACAACAATATCAAATTATATTGTTCTATAAATAATATGAAAAATTAAGTACTTTCCATTTATAAGTACAATTTTATATGATATACCAATATCCTACTAATATTACAAATGTGGAAGTTTATATGTTTAGATATTTGTTACCCAATCACACTTTAATGGTTAAACAAAATCAACTGAAACTCTATAGTAATTATTGCCTATACATCAGAATAACATGTAGGCTATAATTTATAAATAGTAACTTTTGCTCGTGGCTTTGCTTGCGTGAGCGTAGAAAGAATTCTTTACTTATGCCGATTCGTTACTGGTAATAAGAATGTTCAAGAGAGGTTCAAGTTCAACAACGGTTAGGGATTAGAATTAAGAGCGTAAGTAAAATCGTTTCATAATAAAAAAAATAGCAGTATTACACGTATTTTCAATGTAAAAATATTAATTCTTATAATATGGAATCAAGAACGGGAGAGATTAGACTGGGAATAATTCGTTTATTGTCTACGCAGGTGGAGCCGTGGGCAAAAAATAATGCGAGAATAAATTAAATAAATTAGTGATTTTTTCTTATTTTACTTCATATACCATTTGTTGTTTTACCAATTTAGGTTTGTCTCAATTACAATAAAATAAATAGTTCCTTAGAGCTGTTCGGGTAATGCTTACATTCGTAGACATAAAAATCTAACCTTAATTCTTAATTCAGATAAACGTTTCTCGGCCAGTTCAGCATTATATAACAGTTTGCTTAAAATGTTTTGCGACATTTTAAGAACACGGAATTGAAGCATACGTAAAAAAAATGTACAGTTAAAGAATGCAATGCTTTATAATCCGTGTCATAAAACTAAATGCAATAAACCATAAAGTATGTACCACAGAGTACATTCTCTATGATAGATCACAAAATAAGTAGGACCAGAAGGTTCACTTTATTCAAAGCAAGTATAGTTTGTGATTCAAAGCGAACCAAACGATGACGCTCCTGCGCCGCTAGCCGAACAAAGGATTCCCAAACCATCCTAAATGTGCCAGTTACTACTGGGCACACGAGAGATAGTAGTGATACTATTTTTTTTAAAATCAACAACAAAGTGACTGCAATTAAATAGGCGCTTATTATGATTTCTGCGTATCGGGATACTTAAATACTGCTATACGTAATGTATTTACTTTTTTTTTCTTACTTGTTGACATAAAAAGGTAACAATAAATAAAACACTTGGAGATTTTTTTTGTTATATAGATATTTAAACTCTATTCCTTTAATTACTACCGTTGCACCCAAATTGAATGTATGGCTTTATCTGTATAGAATAAGCAAGGTAATAATAATATAATCTATGGTATTCTGTCTATATCAACGTAATGAATTACGAAACTTACTTTGGATGTAAGAGATGCTTAATGTTAAAAATAGTGATCCGAGGCCGATATCTTTTTATGAAGTATCTCTCATTAATATAAAATATTCTGAAAAAATACCTTTTTATATAAAATACTCTTTTCGGGGTCAAAAGTGCTTTTTTTATTAATTTTCCCTAAACTCTTTATAGTATACTATAAATAGTTATTCAAAATAATAATTATTCAAAAAGGTCATGTAAAATATTCTTATCTAAAATAACTAAAAGTCCTTTCCATATTTATATTTTGTTTTATTTTTCTAAAATACCTGCTTGATTTAGTTCAGAAGATTTATGATTTTGATAGCGTCATCTAGGAACGTAAATATGTAACAATAAGGGCTATCTCTTACGCATTTTAATGTAATAATGTTCTTAATAATGAGTTACAACTTTATAACCCCCCTATATATTATTCTTTATTACTCTATATATATATATAGATGTCCCACTTTTTATGGTGGTAAAAGTTCTGTCTTATTAGAATATTGATTAAATAAAAGGATTTTAGACATTTAAATAAAAATCTGTTACGGAACCATTATTTTTCTCTCCTTTGTCAGTTTGATTGCGGGTTTTAAGTTGTTTGATTAATCTAGGACCTTAAAAAGCATGATAAATACCTTCTACTTTTCGTTTAAAAGCACCGCTTTCTTAATTTTTTTCACTTGTTTGTTTTTTAATCATATAAAACAATCGCACTTACTGATAAAATTCTAATATTTCTATAAAAGTTCAATGTAAATTGCTTATAAGGTTATAGTTGTATAATTTTCATATTAGCACATTTATGTTCATAGACGCCGTACACACTTATTCGATCATTATATAAGGATTATTATTCTGATTTATAAACAACCGTCATCTCTTTACTAGTTGTATAAAAGGTAATTATTCGAAAAAAATACCACAATATTTAACTTCATAGAATACTTAGTTTTATAGTAATCGTTATTTTTACTATTACTTGTACAATTGTCGTCTAAAATAGTTGATTGAACTTTTATGACATTATTATGAAGTGCGAAATGTGTTTAACTAATCAGACGCATGATCCACTAATACATGATGACAAGATAGAAAAATTAAGTACTATAATACAATTTTTATGGAACTTAACTCGGTGTGCGAATCTAACTTGCACTTGGCCGGGTTTTTTATTTATTGTTTTTGAAATTGAGCCTAAGAAGACACTATAAAAATGCTTAGGCTAACTACATGACTCTTAAGAAATTAGCAGTGTAATAACAAAATATACTTAGCTGTGAATATGTATTTAAGGCTCGTATACGATTTTAAGCGGAAAACACCTTATCATTTTCATTTTAAATTGTGTCGATAATAACGTTTGACTGCTATGGGTTAACGTTTTAGGACCATAGTGATGAATAGTGATGATTCTACTAATAATTTTAACTTTCGAAAGGGATGAAAAAATTGTGTCTGTTTTAGATTCGTGTAATCAGTTTTGATGTCTAAAAATGAGCCCACTAAAGATAGGTCTTAAAGAAATGTTATGATCTTATATTTCTCTAATCTTACATGGTTTTTATACATTTATTTATTTGTTTTACACAATCAACAATTTTATTTCTTTACTTCTGCATCGAGTTTTATAAGTTGGTCGACTACTTAATACTCGTTAACTAGTAATATACTTTTTAGCTGTGATGGTTATCCTTTTTATTATATATACTAATGTCATGAATTTTGGTCGTAATTTTTTTCACATATCCAAAAATAATCAATTACCTGGCTGGAAATGCTTAACTCTAATAAAAAATTACATTTTAAGATCTTATTCTACCATTTTTCGGTGTAATTAATATGTTTACCCATACCAAATAACAGTTTTCTTGTACTAAGAATCTCTTGCTAAGCCGTGCGTTAGATTTTTAACCTTATCGATAGAGAATATATAAAATATTCTAAAAAAACAGTTTTTGAAATTTTTTTTCA
>BGZK01001975.1:0-89502 GCA_005406025.1 Eumeta japonica | reverse complement strand
GGAGTTGTTTTACATTAAATATTGGAACTAATCTCGAATGTTATTTCGGTAGAATTAGTTTCCGCTTTTAATTTATTTGGCTTGTGCGCCGCGTCCTCAACATTGCCCTCCTTTTAATACGAATGCGTCCCGCGTACGTCTACCCCTGAATATTTAGTTGACCGATCTACATGAATAATCCTTTTCGTCCCTTTTCGACTACGCTCGATGCAGTACGTGATGTCGTTAATGCTTGACACCACTCTATGAGCTTTCTCCCATTTCGATTGCTATTATGACGTCTCTCCTTTGCGGTATAGTTGTGCAACCACACTAGTTCTCCTACATAAGATCTTGATCGTCGCGTAAGTCGATTGTGGCGAGTTTTCATCTTCTCACCAGTTGTAACTCACTTTGACGAACAAGATGATGAACGTCATCGGTTCACGTAGTCGTTTATGCACTCTTTTACTTCTTGTACTTCTTGTACTCTTGTATACCAATCAATAAATCTGCTGATATTCATTGATATTCAATATTATCTTGACTGAATGTCATGAGGCAGACGTTTCATCTGTCCTTTAGTGTACTGCTATTCTACAACGTGCTCCTGACGCTTTCCGTTAACTTTAGCAAATGACTACAGATGATATCAAAGATGATCAAAAGTTGTCATATAACTTATGCCTAAAAATAAAATTTATTTATTTTTTAACTTTTAAAACGTAATAAATCAATGTCTAGTGCTAAAGACCCTTTACACAAATGGCAACATGATGTCGTCGCTATCGGTGCGCAGGTTAAGAGCCGCGGGCGACCCTCCCATGATGAATCTCGCGCAGCGCGAAGCAGCAATGCGAAATTACATTAAAGTACTTCATACACGAACGAAAAATAAACATTTCGTCTTTGTAGATTTACAAAAAACTCAATAACTAAACATTTTTGAATATACGTTTTTTGACAACTTTTGATAGTTATCATCGGTAGAGTCATTAGCCAAAGTTAGCATAAAACGTCAATTTTTGTGACGGTTTTCGACCATTTTCACAAGATGTCTTCCCACGGTTTGGTTGAATCGCTCCACTATACCTTTGGACTGTAGATGATATGCCAACATCCTTGTCCTATGTATATTCAAAATTCGAAAAATTTCCTAAAAAAGCTGAAATTTGAAAATTCTAATAGCCAACGTTAATTTCCAAGGAGATCCCAAATGGGCAGAACACCTTTAATTGACGAATTTGTCTGGCTGCAATATTATCTCTTGAATTGGTATAGCGAACACTTCCTGATATTTTATTATCGGTTAACGGAAAAATTCTGGTCAAATCTACAGCTATCCATTCCCATGGTACACATACATTGCATAGCTTTAGCTATCCCCTGCGTCTGCCGTCTTTTTACAGATGGGCAGCTAGTACATTACCTGCACTATATTTCTACATCATTGCTCACCCAATGGAAGCGTTGTCGAATTCGTGTCAATTTTTCCTTTACCCCCAAATATTTTCCAGACACGCCGTTGTCAAATGTTTCGGAAATGACGTTCACTTTCGACTTTAACATGACTAGGTATAAATGTGCGTCTTTCCCTTGAATCGTTTCCAATTTTCCGTACAATAATCTTTCGCACAATAAGAAACTGTTTTCATTGTTCTGTTCTTCACTGGTTGTATCGGTCTTTGTGATCCCGACAGACGCATCATTCTTTTTCCTTTATTTAGTGGGCCACAGTCGGCGAGAGAGCGCATCTGCATTTCCTTTTAATTTGTCTTTCTAAATTGCTGCAATTAATTTGTAATCGCATCGTCCTGGAGGGATCACATCTCTTGTGACAAAGCATCTCTTAAATGATGCAGGATGTCAATAACGAATAATTTTCCTCTTTCTGTATTTTGGGCAAGCATCTTAAATATGGTCCGATTGCCCGCATCCGCTCTTCGAATTGATAGCAAGGCGGACAAAATGTTTTTTTTTTTTATGTTTATTGCTCTTGAACTGTAAATTTTTTAATCTTAGGATAATGATGATAGTGTCGAATTTCATACATTTGAAATCGAACTTCTTCGACTTCAAATGTATGAGCCAATGTATCTTTAAAAGCTTTAGTATGCTGCAGATGAACGGCTGTATGAACCTCCATATTCCGGATTCCATCGACAAAAGTTTGTATATCAGCACATTGTTCACTACTTCCGGTGTCGTTGACTGATACGCCTTCCGTACCAACATTTCACACTTATTGTTTCAAAGATTCGTCGTAGCGCTGGCACCTATCTTTAGGCTGACTACGGAAAAAACATGTTTCCGGTGAGATTGCCTTACAAGCTTCTAATGTTTCCATTAGTCCTTCATATGTCAATTTGTCTCCCACTACCTCCAGGAATGTTAGCGCACCATCACAAAACCCCAAAGTTAGTACACTCTGACCCTGTTCTTGATTCCAGCCATTTGCCCTCATCACGCTCTCAAACTGCAATTTGTATGCCGACCATGATGAGGTTTCTTCAAATGGAGATGTATGACTTTGGGTGGTAAGAGCAAAAAATACGGAGGTTCCTCTAAAAACCTTACATTTTAACTAATGTGTCATTTCCGATACTTGCACAAGCGATCTGTTGTGGCTTTCGATCTTTGTGTTATGTCTATTAAGCCGATTATGAACATCTTTAATCTATTACTTCCACTTGACCTGTATTGTTCTGAGGGTGACCTTTATCTCTCTCTGTAGATGAAGGTGCTCATCTTGTTGGCAAACCAGCTCTTAAGCCTATTCTTCTTGTCGACGGGCATGTTCTTTAGCCTGTTCCTCCAAACGACGAGTTTATTCCCGTATTTCCGTGAGTAAAATGCTAAAAACAGCTCTCTTCAGATTTCCATCGTCCACTTATTGGACCGCAGTGTGATTAAGACCCACTCTTTTTTCTTGTTCGCCTTTCAGCATCTTAATCACACTTTTGACACTAATGTTACGAAATGACCCTATCGGGATTTGAAGATTGAGACAAGTTGAAAAATAAGTATGCGGGACAGATGAAGGTATATATTTAGAAACACTGAGACAAAACAATTCATTACGGAACCGCTTAAATATTTTTTAGCTTATCGGACTTGATTTGTTAACGCACTGATCGCAGAAATAAAACTGACTAGTTATCTTTTGAATTCCGATAAACATGCCTCGAATGGTACTCTCCAGTTATTCGAATGTTAAACAAGTCATAATGTATTTTCCAAAAATTCATTGATTAGTGCAAGAAATATCGTTGTAGAAAAAAATTTCAAAATGCGTTTTTTTACAATATTTTTAAATCACTATACCGATAAATTCAGAAATTTAACCAGTTTTTTTCCTTAAAAAACAAAGTTGATCGTTGTAAACTGCACCCAAATAGGTTGGTCTATTCGAAAGATATTAACGAGAAAGCCGAAAAAAGTCTTTTTTTCAAAATAAGATGTGAACATAGTTCCATAGCTCTATAATATTTTCATTAGAATCATTTATTTAGATTTCTTTTCTTGTAATTGACTATGTTTACGCCATTTTTCCCTCTTTAATATTATAGTTTGTTTCCCCTAGTCCATAGATAACTGTCAGACGCGAGGCGGACGGAACATATACGGGCAGTCATCATAGGGACTTGCTTGCCGGAGGATTGAAAGTGTATCGTTTAGGTGCAAATGAGTGAAATAAAACGGAAAATGCGATATCGACTAGGTTTTCATACAAAGTACCTACAGTTTGCGGAAGTGAAAACAAAATAAAAAACAAAACAACAGTGGCACTAGATGATCGCGGCTCAGACGCCTGAATACCTGGAACGATGCGTCGGAAGGGTGAGTTTCCGCTCAAACTGACTATTCCTCAGGCTGTCCTGGCGAAATATCTTATCTTAACGCCATCCGTGAAATACTTATTATTGAGGAGTTCCGGTAGCCATCTGTGGTTTTCTTCATGAGTTCCACGTCATTAAATAATACTTCCTAAATGGAAATTCTTAACTCATAGCTGAAAACAAAATCGTTATATGTATGCGTATATTTGAGGATGCCCCTTAATACCTCATGGGTCTCATCTTCGAAAACGGATTTTAAGAATAATAGGACCAATGATGAGATTTCATTTCATCATTAGTCCTATTCCTTTCCTTATGTCCTTTCAAATGAACAAAGAATTTTCGGAATCAATTAATAACTAATTAATAATTGATTTCTGAAATAACAAATATTAAAAAAATACAACCGAATTGAGAATCTCCTGCTTTTCTTTGAAGTCGGTTAATAAAAATGCATTCAAAATGAAATCATTCGTAGGCGATGGGGACGAGGGAAAGAGGGGTGTGGAAGGATAAGTTGTTTACGTTTTGTCGGGAAATATTTTCGAATATTTTGTAAGGGGGATTATTCTGTACTTTTAATTATTTAGCTTGTAAGCGCAGTTCGCAATAATACTAATAGTTTGCATATAATTATAATATACAATGTTGTACTCTATGTTTCAATAATAGTAGCCGGTAACAAAATGTAAAGTCAAATATGAATAAATTTCAAATTATTTACTTCTTGTCATTAGCATTATCCTGTCTTGTCTTGTCAATTTTTTATTGGAAACTTATATATTTGAGAATATTAATGGACAATCTTAAAAATAAGAAACTCGCTTACTAAAAGTCACAGTTAAATACACAAAGTCAAGTATTATGACGTCACTTTTCTTATAAAGAAAAATCTGTTTAAATTTTTCTCATAAATCGACCGGTTTTAGAATACAAATTTGACAACATGAAAAATCTTGCGGTTGAAGTAAAATATAACGAAAGATTTTACAAGCAGAGGTTGACAACAAATACAAAAGCTGATAAATCTACCAGAATCGGTTAATAATTGATAATTCCTCCCTTCGGTCTATTGATATGTGGACTGAATAAACAATGTTTTCTAGGAAATATATTAATAAAGTATATTGGCTACGCCTGTTATTGGTAAGACGTTCACAATGCCATAATTAAGCCAGTAAGTGATGTTAATTTAGTTATTACACCTAGTACTTATTTAATATTCTTATAATTAGTAAACAGTTTAATTACAAAAGAACGCATCTTACGAAATAGTATCTTTTTATCCCTTTCTCCGAAAATTTCAAAGGCCAGTAGAACCTTATAGAAACCCATAAATATGTGGTTATGGCAGAATCAAGGCCGATTGAAATAAATAACGCCATTGAAATTAGAACCTACAAGTTTTTAAGGCTCATTTAGTGAAGCTGAGGACAAATTGATGGATGTGTTTCTACTTGAACCACATCAAAGGAGCACCTCAAGCCGCCGGTTCTAGACGTTATCACCGAATTAGTAAATTATTAGCCCCTTTTTGGTTGTGATTAAATGAGTAACATGGAGGGTTCAATATCCAAACGATTTAGTCTCAAACAAAAATATTTAGTCTCAAATAAAAAGGTATGCGTCAGTGGTGTGATACAAAACAAAACAATGATGCGCCAACGACACTATGTTATATATCGTTCATTTACAATCGAAATTATTCGAGATTCGGAGTGACTCTATTTTCATTTTGTCCTTTTCAGATAATGCGAAGGCACCGGCGGCACAGGTTTCTGACGTATTCGGTGCTAATTATCGCCTACTCGATATTTCAGTCGATCTTGAGTGTAACCACAACTACTACGGTCAATCCTAAAAGCACAATCATCAATGATGACGAATCTACAAAGAAAGGAACAGATACAAGCGCGTCTAGTGAGGCGCCTATTATAAATTCTAACAGTGACAGTGACGGCGAGAACACTGTTGAAGATGAAGAAACCGATGCGGGTAAGGATATGGCGGATGGAGATAAAGAAAAGTCTAATCAGAAAGGAAGTGAAGAAGCTAATGAAAAAGAGAAGAAGATCCAAAAGGATGCAGAATTTAATGCGGTGAGTCTTAAAACTCTAAATCGTGAAAATTTATTCTATGCAATTTCTGTATAACACTAATTTTTGCATTCACCTTTTGCCAGAATTAGACGAAAAGAGGCTTAAATTGTATTCTATATTATTTATTTAAATGCCAAATTACCAAACCCATTCAAAATCCCATCTACATAAAATCCCGTTTACAGATAGCTCTCTATCTTTTCAAAGTGTACTTCAGTTACTAATTATAAATACTTTAATGAATTTTAAAATGTTTATAACTTACACTTATACCTTAATAAAGTCTAACACAACCCTAATAAGTTTAGTAGTTATTCACAGAGACTATTTAAAATACAGCCTCTGTGAATGGGTTATAGTATATTTCTTCGGAGCGATTTGATGTATTTTAATCTCTTATGTTTCGATCAGATTTTATCTCAAATTTTAATTAAAAAGGCGTCCTTTTAAGGTAATGCAGTGGACCGAGTTTTATTTTATTGGTTTTTGGCTTCATTGACATAGCGTTTATGAGCGCTTGATTTAGTTTAATACTGTATTCATAAATTTTATTTAGGTGGTAGGTAGCGTTGCAGTAGGTAAACAATACGAAAACGTAAATTTACTTAATCCTGCCTTAAATTTGCAGAGCGAAACCACGAGCCAAAATGAATACAGACCAAAGAGAGTGTGCACACCTCCAGCCATAGAACAGGTACGCATATAAATATTTTTAGCTATGAATCAAGAATGATGCAAAATCACTATTCTATATTAAATAATAATTAAATCAATTTGTTATTTCATATATTGTACTTATTGTATCTCTAGCTGACCCGCCCGCTTCGCTGGGTAATTTTTATTGTAAATAAAATGGCGAAGGATTTACGGAATTCTAAAAATGAGTGGCCTAGAACCATCTACAAATCATTCCGCATCGAATGGTCCCAGTCCCATGTCTATACGTTTAGTAGTTTTTATGTGATTGGCGAACAAAGACAATATTACAATATTCCGTAATGTGTACAATAGTCAAAAGACTGTGCCAAATAATAATGAAAGAGGAGAAAATGGACTACTAAGGAGTAGTCATCATCATCATTCAACTGATCATCGCTCGACTGACAAGCAGAGCTTTATGTAAAACCACAATATTTCACGGAATGAAATGCCAATTATAAAACTCATGAAATCATCGAAAACAAAAAAATCATTATGATCTATAAAATTCGCGTCAAACGGATACGTATTATCTCGAAAGCAGAGAATGACGAAGATTAATCATTTACCTATCTGATGGTAGGCATTTCGTTATCGTTTATCTAAATAGAGTTAGATAAGTCTTAATGTTCACGAAATTGGAGTGAGATGAATCATTATTATGTAACAATCACTTAAAAAATAAGAAAAAAGTATATTGGTAAACAGCGTTTGTTGGCCCCCAATATAATCGCATAGGTAAATCAACCGGTTGTTATTATGCAGTGTATGCGGCAGACTCGTGTCGTTGACGTTGTGTTAAATGCCTTCCTAACATTTTCTTTTCACAAAGTCAATTTCATAAAGCAGCGAGGGCCGTCCAATATCTTATTGTATAATTATAATGTTTTATTTCATGATTATGATTGGGGACAACTTCCACACGGCCCACCTCGGTTCATCAAAACACACGTGGCCCGTCGCTATGCAACCCTTCTTCGGCCATAAACGCTCGGTCCGCCTATTAGAATTAGCTAGAGATATGATTATCATCGCGAAAGTATGTTATTTCATAAAGACAGAGCGACGACACCTCACCGAACTGCGAGTCCGTCCACAAAAAAAATAGGTTTTAAACTAATTTTGCGCCATCAACTCTGTCGTCCGTTTCTATGTATATTGGGCGCATAGTAGATAGCATCGCTTGCAAATGTAAGGTCCGCAGCAGAATTTTAATCGCCTAATTTCGGCACGCTGCTATAACCTGTGTCGCTAACGAAGTTGACAAACTATAAGCAACTTCATACCGTGTGAGAGGTGGAGGAATGTGCAACATGATTACTTTAATATCCGTCTCGCTGTCTGTGCGTCTGTGATTTGATTTTAATTTCGCCAATGGCCGGACAGTGTAACAAATTATAATTTAATGTGTACGTCGGCTATGTGATAGTCTAGTGGTTAAGATGTCCGCCTAAATCAAAGGAGAATCGAGTTGGGCCCAGATGGCGTGCACCTCTAAGAATATTTTTTCTGATGCATAGTTACAATATTTAGTTACAATACAATAATCATCGAGATGACTTAGTTTTCTATATGCCTCGTATTAAATTTACTTAGTTATAAAATAATCCAAGAGTTATAAATGATATTTTTAACATAAAATTATTCTTTAAAATACATTTTTCATAAAATTTATCATTATTATAGTTGCAAATTTGTTAGCAGTTATATCGTTTAATTAGCTTATATACCTGAACATCCCTCAACTGTTTACGCGTTGCAGTTCCCGCGGCCGCTGATGGGCCCGTACGCGCGGCGGCACGGCGGGCTCGTCATCCACGTGCTGGTCGCCGTGTTCACCTTCATCGGCCTGGCCATCGTCTGCGACGAGTACTTCGTCTCCAGTTTGGACAGAATATGCGAAGGTGAGTGCACGGCCTTGGTATATTCGCGATTTCAAACGGGGCGTAGCGTGAGTCGACAATTGGATGCACGTTTTCTCCGTTGGTGCATCATCTTCCCCTTGACCCGTAACGAACAAGTGGCATCTTGTCGTATACGCTTCGGTTGGTTGATCCGATGCGTCGTCTGTCACCTCCGCTTCTAAATGTGCTACTCCTCAGAACGCGCTTCAGTACTCATACCACAAATTTCACATACGTACACACAACACGCACGCGCACAACGCGCACACATCACCGTCAATGATTGTCGCGCGCACCGATATCGTAGTACCCAATCCGCGCACTCGGCGACCATAGTTCATTTGTTAATTGATCAAGGATTTTTTTTTATATAATTTAAATACGAAATAGCGTAAACGATAAGCCACGTGTAATCGTCGAAAATAATTTCTTTGATTTCAAAACAGCAAATTCTTAAAGCACAGCTCAACATTTACAAAAGTTAAGACGATACACATGTGTGTAGGGTTAATTATAACGTATAGTTAAAATCTTATAGAGATGGTTTAAATGTATGGGTACATACGTAGCGTAATGAAGTCAGCTCAACGGCCTGACCACGGACACACTCGGCTTGTGACGTTTTGCTAATTCATTGTCTGTTGTCTTGCTAGGTGCTAATAAACCTAAACTGATTGGCGAGCCATGAACAGACAATTTTCTTGTCATGCCGCTAATCGCAAGTGCTCGTGACTGCCTTTTGGTGTACACCACTTAAACCAGCATCACTACATAAAAAAGATCTCTCATAATAAAAAAAATACTCTATATATCATTTACTTAATTGATGTCACACTTATTATATGAATAATAAATGTGACATCAAGTATATGCATGTGATGTGCACGAGCATTTCGCATTGTATAGATTCGCAAGATTTATGCATAATATAAGATCTAATATGTATACAGAGCTTACAAAATATATTAATAGCGGGTATAACAGACATCCAATACATCCTTATTTATGGCGATTTATTACAGAGATGCAGTTAGCGCCAGACGTCGCCGGCGCAACCTTCATGGCGGCGGGTAGTTCCGCCCCCGAACTGGCCACGGTCGTCATCGGAGTTTTCTGCGCTAAGGACGATATCGGTATTTGTGTTTTAAAATCATCTCTCTTTAATGTTCAGAAAGGAATATTTAAGACAAACATGGTCCGCATAAGAACCAAATAATTGTAAAATAATAAATTTGAAATACTTTTTGGAAAAAAGTATTTCAAAAAAGTTTGAAACCTTAATTTTTTACATCTCCAAGGTGTACCGTATACCTGAATTTTTGAAATGGTTCTAGATAGACGAACAAACGAACAATGAAATGATCATCCTAGCGTTCCATCTTTCCTTTTTAAGATCGTACCTCAAAACTTGAGAGCGGTTTCTTTAATCGTACGTGAACCGTCTTCGTTTCACCGTCACTCGCCGCGACACAAACTCTGACCCCGCAAACGCACCCGGCGCAGGAGTGTCCGGCGTCATCGGCTCGGCCGTGTTCAACATCATGTTCGTGATCTCGGTGTGCGCGCTGTGCGCCGGCACCGTCTCGCACCTCAACTGGTGGCCGCTGTGCCGGGACTGCTTCTTCTACGCCGTGTCCATCCTCGTCATGCTGTTCACGATCGCCGACGGATACGTCACTTGGTGAGCGCAATATCTATAGAAAACAAAAGGTGATTTGATTAGCAAGAAAAGGACAGAGATGTGAAATATAAAACAAAAAATATATAAACAGCCAAACTGCAAAATGTATATAATAACAGAGAAGGAAATTATCATGTATTTAACCAGTGATCATATGGCGTATTTATGTAGTTTTATAAATATGCTATTAATTCATCCTTGCTAAAATAATTTTATTGGAATCGTTTATTATCTAAAGTTTAATCTTTTCCTTTTTCGGGTTCCGAGCCAAATTGGCAAAAACGGAACCTTTATTGTTTCATCATGTCCTTCCGTCCGTATGTCACAGGCATTTTATGCAAAAACTGTAAAACATTTAGTAATGAAATTAATAATATATGCTACTTAGTTTGTTAGTTAAATAACAAAAATAAATATAATATTTCTATGGGAGGCACTGTACATGAGGCTGAAAAAAATTTTTTTCAGCAAAATCAGTGTGTGGCACATATTTCGACAGTTATTTTAAAAACATTTTAAGATTTCTAAGCAATTTTTTTGATTACGTGAATAATTTAGGAAATAATCGTTCCGAAAGTTGTGGAAATTGTGTCGCCTTCTATTTTCTAATCCGTATGTACAAAAAAATATTAAAAGAATTACTAAGGTAACGCTTAATAGATACTTTCAATGAAAATTATTTCGAACATGGTTAAATAAACTGTTTTTGAGTTATTGCCGAAAAATTACGCTTCACAACAAAAGGACGTAAGTCCCACGAAGATACGCTGTTTTGCTGATGCATTTTAGTATATACTAGTTTAATAGAATAGTCAACATACCTACTTGTTTTTCTAGTAATAGGCGACTAAAATGTTTATTATAACTATTTTGCGCGAAAAACATGGAAAAAGTATAACAACACACTTTGTTCATCTATAGTGCATTTCTTCGTAATAATGACTTCGGAACCCTATAATGAGTTTGGTCCGACATGCTTATGGCCAGTTTCTATTTATCAAAACACTAACACTAATATGATTATGCCCATTATATAAAAATAACTGTTTTTGTTTCGGATTCATTTTAATTGTCCAGTCGAACTTGCTGTAATTCCCTCCAACAAATACATGTCAAAAAATATCCTTCATTATCATTCTCATATAACATAGCAGTAATCCCAATCAATCTTAAGTTGTTAACTTAGTCTAGTCGACAAGTTCAAAATCGTGTTAATTCTTGATAAAGATCCTAAAAATATGTGAGATAGCTCATTGGATTCGGAATGACGTCTAGAAAATGTATTCGAAGGATTTTACTCACGATAAAAATTGCAAAGTTATTAACAAATTAAGTAAAATTTTTTTGGCAATTACTCAAAACTATTAATATTTAAGAAATTTAAAAAGATTCATAAGAGAGAAATTTCCAAGTCTTAACTACAAAACTGTAGCTCCATTATTTATAATTTTAATTTACTGAAATAAGACCCGCGCGGCCATACAGCATGGCCGCAGCCACAACAGAGTTTATCACTTAAAATAATTTTTATGATTAAATATCAATACTAAAATTTAAAAAAATTATGGTGTCATTAGAACATTTCAAAGAATGGAGTCCCGTTGGAAAAATTTTTTTTGTTTATTTTTCAAAAAGTTAAACAATTGTTAAGTAAGTATTTTTTCGTGGGCTATTATTTTTACAAAATACGGTATAAAAGTTTAAATAATTGGCCTATAAATTTTTAGCTTCTTGGAGATCTTCTTATATATATACTTAACAAGACCACGTTATAAAATTATCTTAAATTTGTGTTTTTTGTTTATAAATTTTTTTTAAGTTAAGAAAAAATGAAAACTCCCAAAAATGTAGTAAAAAAATTTTTTTATAAAATTTTTAGTTATGGCTATTTTTGTAATTTATAGAGTTATTATTCCACCTAGAAAAAAAAATTTCCGGCATTTGTTTATAATTTTTTTATAAACAAATAGAGTAGTTTCATATTTTGAAAAAATTTTTTTTTACTATTTTGTTGTCATGGGAAAATAATGATATTAAAAAAAAATTTTTTCTTAAAAAAAATTTTTAATTGTTTAAAATCATTTTTTTTATATTTCTATTGTTTAAATAATTAGTTAAGAAATTATTTCCTCTAAACTTTAAACTTTTATACCGTATTTTGTAAAAATAATAGCCCACGAAAAAATACTTACTTAACAATTGTTTAACTTTTTGAAAAATAAACAAAAAAAATTTTTCCAACGGGACTCCATTCTTTGAAATGTTCTAATGACACCATAATTTTTTTAAATTTTAGTATTGATATTTAATCCTATAAAAAAATTATTTTAAGTGATAAACTCTGTTGATCGGCAGCGCGGCCATGCTGTATCGGCCGCGCGGGGTCTTATTTTCAGCAGTAAATTAAAATTATAAATAATGGATCTACAGTTTCGGAGGTAGGACTATTTTCTTGGAAATTCCCTCCTCTTTATGAATCTCTTTTTAAATTTCTTAAATATTAATAGTTTTTGAGTAATTGCCAAAAAACGAAATACCTTTTTTTTCTACTTAATTTGTTAATAACTTTTGCAATTTTTATCGTGGAGTAAAATCCTTCGAATACATTTTTCTAGACGTCATTCCGAATCCAATGAGCTATCTCACATATTTTTAGGACCTTTATCAAGAATTGACATGATTTCGAACTTGTCGACTAGACTAACTAAAGTTCTTAGAGTTCACGTTAATTTGATGATAATGAAAAATTAATTTAAAATCTAAACTAAGTTAGGTTAGCTAGTTGTTACACTTTAGATGCATACCATAAAATAAATAGAAACAAGAAATCGGTTCGTGTGTGTGTGTACATGTTTATAACTACATAGTAATGTAATTAAAAGTACAATTCTTAGTTCGTTGTGTATATGTAGATATACAAGTGAATAATAGAGTTAATTTACGTGAAAAAGTATTTAAAGGATGGGATACGAGTAGATGGTATAGTTGTGTGCACATGTGCCAGAAGTGAAACTTCCATGATATATGACTTGATTTTTACATACTTTTACATATTTCATATACAGTACTATTTAAACAATTTGAAATTATACATATTTTTGTACTATTATTAATAATAGTATACAAAAGAAAAAAAAACAGCAGCCGACCATAGACTGTATGAATAAAATTCAATAACGAAGAATTATTTGATTTTTTTCTCCAGGCCTGAAGCTTTATTCATGCTGATCATGTACGTGGTGTACTGCGTCGCTCTGAAGTTCAACAACGAGCTGGAGCGGTTGGCGCTGCGGCTGCCGTTGCCGTTCAAGCTGCCGACCAGGGAAGAACAAGCCGCCCTGGTCACCTACAGGTGGAATTGGATCTTCATTGATTTATCGAATAAAATATACGCACATAGGACAATACAGTACAAGCAAAAGCGCGATAATGGCAGTGGTGCAGTGCTTTGCCTTCCAACCGGGAGGTTAAGAATTTCATCCCGATCACGAACGTATTCACGACTAGTTTTTTAACTTAGTCAAATTAAACCACATTATAAGCCGTCGGTACGGGACGCATCACAACTCGCATCGGACCAGAACGGGGATTTTATGGTCTTCGGTACGGAACAAAAAGATAGGGGGTGTAGTGTACCTCGGCTACGATGTGATTAAGACTTGATGCAAGAAGAATAAAACAAATTATAATATTCTTTCCTGGATTGATCGCTTTCCTCGTGTTGAACATGTTAATAATTATAGGTGTCAAGAGGTCACCGACGACGCTAAGGAGGTTTCGAGAACTTTTTACGGCGTTTTGGACGTTCAATACTTCTAGAACTACTAAAATAAGTATATATTACTAATGTTTAAAGTGGTGCTATTTTATTTTATTCTTTACTAGCTTTTGCCCGCAGCTCCGTCCGCATGGACTAAAATATTTAGAACATTTTAGAGCGCTCGTGGCATTTCTTCATATTTTTTCCACACAACAATTTTAAATGACCTCTCTCTAATGTATGAAAAACAGTACTACGAAGAGTTCAAGCTGTACCTCTGGTTCTACTCAACCGAATTAGATAAAACATGGCTTAGATGTTAAGTTGGATCCCAAACTACCAAACTGTGAAAGTTTAATCAAAACCCGTTCAGCAGTTTTGCTTGATGCGGTAACAAACATGGATAGACAGACGGACCAAAATTCTAAAAACTGTTGTTTTGGCTTCAGGTGCTTTAATAAAACCCCATATCATTTTTTTAAATATTTATAATGTACAGATATCGGCCTGTTACAATTTTACTATGTGTATAGATATTATAGAGATTTATTATGTAATCTAAAAGTTAGTTATTAACCGGTGCACCTACACCAGGAGCGCGAAAGGAACGGCCAGCGGCCCCGGAGCGCCCGCGGGCGCCGGCGACAACCAGTACACGCAGGTGGAGGGCGCGACCAACGAGACGCCCCTGCAGGCGACGAGTGAGTTTTTAGATAGGTTCATAATGTACCTACTCTAAAGGTCTGTGTGCAAGGGACAACGGAAAAACGGCCAAGTATTGATAGGACTCGAACATAGGCATTTGCGTACCGCCGCCACACGCTGCATGTAATTTGCATATTTGTTACGTTATATACATTTTTGCGATCTACGCTGATAAACTGAATATGTAATTGAAAGTATAAAATGGTTCCTCTAAAATGTATCGGAGAATAGTGACCTATATTTCTTATGTTTAAAACGTAAACGACTTTCCCTATCCAGGTGTTATTAAGATTTTGTTCTCATTTCGATGGTTAGAATGTTTCGGATTACAATAAATCTTGTTTGTTCACATCAGACGTGGTATGCTTCTATTTTGTTCTTATAAACGATTTTAGCCTTGTTTACATTTGTAAAATAATCGAGACAACCAATCTCGTGGTATTTATATCGGAATTCAAATGCTGTCTAAATAGTTTTACTTTTGCGATCATTTCGTTCACAAGCCAAGTACGATCAATTAAAAGTGTTCAAGTGATTCCATAGTATACCTTCTGCTTTCTTGCATGTTTACTTTTTATCTCCTCGTAATGCTCGAAGGGTTACGAGATCACTACTGATAAATTACATAAATAATTACTAATAATTGTTTCCATAATTAATAATCAAGTAATTACAGGCGGCAACACCGACGGCACCTACGACAACGCCGGTTACAACGCCGAGAGCGCCTCCTCGTGGAACTCCGGCCCCGTCTGGGACCCCAACCAGGCCTGGAGTGACGACCAGGTGAGTGTGAAGTAGGGTAACCACTAACACATCTACTTAAACCACAAAATAACACACCTACTTAAACCACCACTGTGAAGTGTGTAAAAGAAGAGATTGGTGCGCGAGCGAGACGACATAAAATTTCAAAGAGTTCGTTAGGTATTTGATATTATTAAAAATATGCATTTCACATAATATAAATATATAGAGAGGATCCCTTATTGTCCATAGTAATTTATGCCCGAACGGAATAAAATATGTAAGCTTGAAAATTTAATCAATGCTAAACTTTTATTCAATTGTATTTATAACTAAAAAATGTCTAAACTATACGAAAATCAGGAACGCATGATACTATCTAAAAATTTTTGTAACAAAAAGACCCTTAGGTGTATCCGTTCCTCCAGCTTCATAATATTACTAGCTTACGCCAGCGACTCCGCCCACGCGGATATCAAACGAATTCTTGCATCTCTTATATCGACGGATCGCGCCGTCAACCGCGATCACGATGCTGGTCTTCCTTTCGATCCCGCTTCTGGTCCCGAACTGTGATCCTGCTTTCATATCGATCTATATATAACGTTATCCGCTATGATCCCAATCTCGGTCCTGTTTCGCTATCTCATACAAGAAGAACCCATATTCTTACACCGAAACACACGTAATACCGTGTTTTCTATTATGAAACATTTTAATTTATGCTCTTGTTCTTGAGCCCGGTCCTGCTCGCGATTCCAATTCAGAACCGATGTTGAACTTGAATCTCTCTTAAACATTATTGTTGCCAATAAACAATTGGCGTAAATAAATAATTCGTTTAAGTTTTCAATAACTCCAAGTTGGGAAGACTCCTTTTAAATGTCGTAAACTGTGTTTGGATCACTTAATGCACACACACGCACGCACGCCTACGCACATACAGACATCACTCGGGACATGGTGGAGTATTAGTGGTGGTCCTAAGACTAAAACGTCAAGATCTGGTGAAAACTCGATTTTCGAAAATTAAATAGAAAATGACTGACTTTTTCCCTCTTAATTGTTTCTGCTAGTGGATAGAAAGAGGAAGAAGTTAAACACACAGACATTCCAATCATTATAGATACTATGAAAATTACAATAAATATTTTTAAAATAATTCCAGACCGGCGGCAACACATGGGATTCCAGCGCATCGTGGAACACCAACGCACAGCAAGCACCGCAGCAGGAATCCAAACCGCCTCCCACTCCTCAACAGCAAGCTCAACCGGCTCCCATACCTCAGGTGAGGTTATATACTTAAGTAAATCGTTGGATATATTCGAAAGTGAGATTTCTTTAATATTACAACTATCTCATCGCTCGTTGAGATGAATATTCCATGTTGTCAGGGGATGTCATTGTCTACGTAGAATAAGCTTGTTTCTGAGAAAGTAGGAAAGACCACAGATTGCCACTTTACAACCCTTACATACCCATGAATGCTACATTCTCGTCTGTATTGAATATTTAATTTTTCATCGTCCCTTAATATGTAATCAATTTCATGTGCGTATATTTATGTGGGCATTATTGTTCTATACATTTGTTATTTTAAAATCGAATCATAGACAAGTGTTGGATAATAAAAGCAATATTTTGATTGTTCGAAACAACTCCAAAATTCAGTATTCAACTCATATTTAATTGCAAAATTGTAAATGATGTGATCTCATTGTATTTTTGTTTTCTGTCTTATGAGAGTTGTTTACACTCTCTGAATTATAACCGTCTATGCTTGTTAGTTCCCCTATATTTTTTTTACATTTATTTTTGGATGTCCGGTGATAATGTTATCTATTATTTTAGAAACAAGATAGTTTCATTTGAAACTTCACGTTATGCACTAGACAAGTAACATAAAATTTCTGTTTTGTCTTTCAATATTAACCCTCTAAAATAGAAATTTTCATTGATTTTATGAATTCGTAATAACAACACTGAATTCTGAATATACAGATCAAATAACTTTTTTCGTCCAATAGGTTCGGGGAAAATAGCTTATGACAGACGGACAACCACGAGAGTGATCTTAAAAGGGTTTCCCATTTCAACGGATATTCGAAACCCTAAAACATGTGAAACGAAATAGTCACAAAAAAATCATTCAACCTTGTCTTTAAAGATTATGTTAGGAGTTGGAGCTAACTGTACCAGCTAAAGATATGTCCTTTTGTCTTTAGAGTACTGAAAAGGCAGTACGTCAATGTTGCCTACAGGTTCCTTTTTCTAAATAAAAGGCAAATTGACTTCATTGAGATGCCAACGGCGGGTTGCACAAAAAGTAAAAACGTAATTCGTAAAAGTAATATGTAAAATTTCACTGACTGTCCATACATTATCTGCCAAATCTTACCAGATTAGGTAAGTTTACGTTTTTCTTTGGTGTAAGCCGTCGTTAGCATTTATTTTTTAGAATAATCATTGCTTTTTGCGTAATTTAGTACAATCCTTGTTTACTACCGCAATTCTGAAATTATTTATGTAACACCGGGCAATAGTCTGACTTCTCCAAGAACTGGATACCACGCTGTTCTTCTTCAATATCTTCAATCTTCAATATTAGATATCAGTAAAATAAAAACATGTTTTTGCTTCTATTTTCCCATATTTTTGAAATTCATTATACGCATTTCAACTATTATTATTACCATTTTCATAATAACGACAAAGAAGTAAAACTTCTAACGTTTGTACATAATTAATAGCAGCAGGACTATGGTGGCAGATATTGTTCTCATAAATTTATAATATTGTTATGTGCCTGTAACACATTATTTGATTCAATTAATAGATGAGCATACATTTTTTAATACCGCATCTTAGACTAACAGTTGTCAGTAACAATAATTGAATCACCGACTCATATGCGCGCGCATGTGGAATTGAACACAATAAGTATCTACCATTCAAATATTTTGTACCCATTTTACTGTGGTTTAAATTTTTGAGGTTAGTTTGCAAGGAGTGTAGCGATACTCATCTGTATTAATTTATTAACTGACTACGGAATTCTGGACGCGGGACATCGACTCCCACTTTGACCGCTTTTCTTACTTTACCGTCGCCATGACTGATTTCGTTTTAAAAAAAAGAACTAGTTGTCTATACCTTTAGAGTAAAAACCAGTGTTTTTCAGAATTAATATCTTCCCGAAAATTTACAATGGATATTAGAATGTTCATAATACATAGGTTACCTGTATAAGTACACTATCAATACAATTACTCTTCCATTGTTCGTAGTGGGGTGAAGAAACCGGTGATAATCCATTTACGTTATACAAACACTATTTCTTTTTCCTTTTGATAAGTAACTTTTGTATCGTATTTTATATCAAATAGGACATTTGTAACATAAGCAATTTCTTTGTCAATACGAACTCCAACTTTATCTGTTTCAAAAACTATTTCCAGCCAGCCATGCCGAACTACTACAAGGCCAAAGAATATAACCCAGAAACCGCTGTCGACCCGCTTGTAAAGCCGACCAACGCAAGTGAGTGTACCTATTTTAACTGTACAATATTAAAACTATTATAAAATAAAGCCGGAAAAGACGTATTTGTAAAATATCAAGCTTAAGACGCCGTATTAATACTAAAATGAAACGATATAGTTAAGGGTGTGTAGCTTAACCGAGGCCAAAAACAGAGCCTATCGTTTACTTTCCCGCTACAGATACGAATATATTTTCAATACATATAATAGAACAGTAATAGCAGAAACGGGTGTGTCTGTACATTGAAGGTATGCATGAAAAATGGTGTGAGGACGATAAAAGAAAAGTAATACGAGATAAAACAATGGTTTTTATTTATTTTTTGTCTGTTTGTCTCTGTTTAGGCATGAAATCACAGAACAGGTTTTGATACGGTTTTCACGCGTAGATAGAGCTTGGCTTGGATTAGAGTATAGGCTTATCGTCATTTAAAGATCTAGCCTGTGAGGTTAAAAGGAAAATAATAATTGCTAGCGTCAAAGGACGCTACAGATGTCATAATGCGAACGAGCAACAACGTTCAAAAGAAAAAAAAACCTACACTCAACATTCTGATAACGTTCGACTTATTGAAAAATGTACAATGGGAGGGGCTTTTTTTCTTTTTCGCCGCCTCTGCTGCATGGCGACCCCGGTCCTTGTATGCTTATTGTCAGTCACACTGACGCGCTTTCGTGCGTCACAATCGTGTCCGAGGATGACAGAATAGGGTTATTATAAATGATTTATTCATTTTTCCTTCTTTTTATTATTAATATTTTTTAATACTGAGGATAGTGAAGGGAAATAGTGACTAAGAAATAGATTAAGAGAAAATAATGTAAAAATTTGTATGTTTAAAAAAAAGGGGAAAAAATATATTATAATAAAAAAATGGGAGGGAGGATAGAGGAGCAGCGAACCGGTGAATGAGGAGAAGGTTAAATTGTTATAAAAAAATATAAGTGATAGACCGAATTACACGCGGGCGAAGCCGTAGGCGGAGGGCGAGTATTAAATATGTGTATAATGTATCATTTCAGATCAGCTACAACTTGCCGTCTGGTACGTGGTATACCCCATCCATTGGTCTTGCCGGCACACGATGCCAGATTGCCGTGGCCGCTGGTATCCTATAACCTTCCTGGTGTCCATGCTCTGGATCTCCTTCTATTCTTACATCATGGTCTGGATGATAACAATCATAGGTAAGGACGATGTCCCATGTACTTAACTGAATAATTAGCATAAAGATTTCTAGGTCCACTGAGGAAATAAGTTAATTTTACGTGTAAAAAGTTAATCACAATATTGTGCCCTTGGCCAAAGTGTGCCCTTCCACTAACATTCACGACGCTTCCTAGTTTACAACGCATACCGAGCATAGGTCCGGTATGCGTTGGACGTGTATAGACACGTCCTTCTCTGAGGCGCGTATTTCACCTCACGTATGAGATGTTGAAAGTTGAAACATATACTCCACGCCGCCCAGTGCCGACTGTTGAAGAAATGTGTGAATTACTAAAAGCGCTAGTAGATTAAATACCAAGCGTATAGGATCTATATCAGTTGACGAAATGCCATGTGATCTGGCGTCGCCGACTTTAAATTGGCAGATGAATATGGCTACTTTGAAGTATTGCCGGGTTATTTAATGCGTTTACCGCTTGGCGATGCCTCCTGCGGCTTCTAGCTCCGATTATATACTGACGTGATACAGGACAGGATCGACGGTACAATGTGTCTTCGGGGGCCAGAGGTTACAAAACTTACGTATATACGTTGCTCGGTCTCGTATTGTATCGAGCACTAAGTATCTGTTTCTTGGTTTGATATTAACGCAACTCAAGTACTCGTGTTAGGCGCACTATTTCATCATAGAAATCTGTAGTCTCTGCCTACCCTTCTGGGAAATAGGCGTGAGCTTATATTATTATTATTATATAATCCAGGTGCAACTCTAAGCATCCCTGACACGGTGATGGGGCTGACGTTCGTGGCCGCCGGCGTGTCCGTGCCGGACGCGCTCTCGTCGCTTGCCGTCATCAAGGAAGGGTAAAGTATCATTCTAATTCTTCAATTGTTGTAAAAAGTAGTAGGTGCTTTTTGTTTACTTTATTTACACACTGCTATGTTGGTTGTTTATTAAGAATAGTGTCTTCTAATATCTACTAGTTAAATAAGCAGTATAATGCTACAAAATAGTGTAGCATTATCTAGTATCTAGTTTCGAAACTTTTAGTTCCATATATACAAAAGTATAATGCAAACGCAAAAGCGACAGCAAAAGTAGAGTTCTGACAAGATAACAAAACAAATCATAAACAAAATTACGATGATCTATCAATCGTGAAGTAATTGAAGTGGTGCAAAGTTTTTTTTTTTGTGTCAATTTTGTGTCGCATTAAAATGTCGCTGTTTAAAAAATCTAAGAGACGGTTGACCTTGCAACCTAACCTCAAAACTTCCCGCGTCGTTTTAAGCGTTAATGTTTTCGAGCTAGGAAAGGACAAAGGACAAAAAATCAAAGTTGTTAACGTTCTCTCTCAAAATGATTGAAGACATAAAAATTGGCGTAGTTGTTGTTTTTAAAATATCTTAATAGGGATGTTGTAACGTAGATGTATCCATCGTCGGGTTTCGGTACTTAGGATCGAAATTAAACTTTCAGCAGCGACAAGACAATATTCATTCGATTTGTTTCTCAATTCTCTGTTCACGTCTTCTATTTAAATTCACTATTATACTATTCATATTCAACTTTCTCGTTTTTAATGCTACCGAGGTCCACGCACCCATGAAAGAACTCCTATCCGCTCTTTTTTTTAACTAGTATTATAGTTTTTCGCCGCGACTAACCTAGTATTTTGAAATTCAAATAATGTAGGAAACCCACCTTCGGCGGTTCACGAAACCATGTGGGCAGCGTGGGGGCCGCATGCCTCACATGGCACCTACGTAACACATTTGTTAGAAGATCTTTTGAACAAAACAATCATTTTAAACGGAGTTTAAAGCTTACGATGTAGTTTTTTAAGCTCAAATATTATTTCAAAATCTTATTCGTTTTTTTGCATTCACATTTGCAAATGGATTCGTATTTTCAAAACCAATCAGCCGAGAAATGTAAATGTTATTTTGAAAATTTAATTTTTCAAACAAATTGACAATGATATCATCTGTTCAATGTAATCAATTTCAACGAGATTTGCAACATTTGATGCAGCTTTATAAGCACCAAATATATCTTAGAAATATCGATAATAAAAAAATATATATATATTTCGTTCACAACGTTTCGCAAAACAATAAAGCGATTTCAACTTAAGAATAGAATTGATTTATTTTGGAATATTTCAAAGTTTAAAAATTATTAAAAAAAATAACATTTTTACAAAAATATCTATAGAAGATATTTTCAAATGTGAAAAATCCATTACTGTTAAATTTTTATTAGAATATCCCAGTACTATGAAAATGTACACAGTAGCTTCCTATGATCTCAAAACTTGTACATTTACGATGAGTACTCGATTTTCGAAAAAAAAACTGTAACTTATTGAAGAAATTTTTTTTTTAAGTTTTGAACCTATTAGCGGGAAGTTAAAAAGTCGTTCGAGTTAATAACGACTTATGTCCGCTTAGTGCTTCTTTCGTTTACCTTGATATGATTTGCCGTCCTCAATTTTCAGGTACGGCGACATGGCTGTATCCAATGCGGTCGGCTCTAACGTCTTCGACATCCTCGTCTGCCTGGGCTTGCCGTGGTTTATTCAGACAGCTCTCATACTTCCCGGAAGTCACGTCAACGTCATCAGCAAAGGTAAATAAGCAGAACTCACTATGTCAAACTTTAAATCGTTTCATGTGTGGCCCCCGGTACGTAATTTAGATGAGGAGCAAAATCGAGCGTTAACGAAAAGTGAAGCCGTTACATTGCCCCTTCGTGCAATATATTTCGCGCACCTTACACTAAACGCTTTTATTTTTAAAGTCAAAACTTTTTTAAGGGCATTGGGCGGTTTTTGTGTGTGTAAAATGTTACGAGTCGCGTCACCGACATACTAATGTTCGCACGGGGTTCGCTGCAGCATTGAAACATTCAAACAATCGTCTATAGGCACAATTTAAACATGCGGCGCTAGATGGATTGTACTGTTTCCCAGCGAGCGAAAGGTTAAAAGCACTGAGATTTCCAGTTTCGCTCTAGGTAGTATTAACACGTGTCGTTCCTACAGATTTTACACTATATTAAATAATGTAATTATTATGTGAATTAATATTACAGTTTATTATATTAACAATATGCAAATTTGCATCCAGGTCCACACTTAGATTCGATTTTTGGTAATAATACCTCGCTCATTATTCTCCACTCCACACATTACGAATGTTGAAGCCACACTAAAAACGGGTTACGTCAAAATTAAAATCGTAATTCGTAAACTTAATCCCTACGATTTAACAGATAATGTATGGACAATCTATCAAATCTTACGGATTACTGTTACGAATCACATTTTTACTAATGGTGCAACCCCCCGTAAACGGATTATGGAACAGTAATACAGTCTAGTCGACCAGAGTGACTGTGCATGTAAATTATTTAAAAACACAAAATGTCAATGTTATTTCATACTGTTAAGTTTTTACTTCTGTCGGTACCGCCCAATCATGTCTACAGTTTTTTTTTTAATTATCTTAAGAACATCAAAATCTACTCAACTATTACGGAATACAATACACATTTAAATTTAGCTTAAGCTGAATAAGATTAAAATGGTATGCACGAAAGGCTAAAAATATGTATAATCACCATTGCAAGGAATAGCTCGAAGCTCGTAGCAGGCCATGCGTTCTGATTACGAAGCCTCATTTTGTCCTGTATACTGTTAAGGCGAGGCAAAGCTAACACACACTCGTTTTCATTATTCAACGGAAGTGTCTCACAGGAACGAACCGTAAACCGATCGATACAATCACCATGCCCGTTCTTCATCTGCAAAGTTCACGAACGTACAGAGCCCCGGCCTGCGACGTGTACACTTGTCATTTTAAAATGTCATTATTAAACGAAAATGTTCTGACCATCCTTTTGACGCATTTCAGTTTACTCTTTACGTACAAAAACATTAAACACATACAAACAAGACTCAATCTAAAAAAAATAACGTTAATGACATATTACCATTTAATCCCATTATTCATCTATTTTGTCTGGACATATTATATGAATAAAGGTATTACTATTTAATTTCATTTGCACATCGCATTAAATTTCGGAATAAGCTCGTAGTGAGGTACTCGTCACCTGTTTCTCGTGAAAATAAAATATTGCTCCGTACAAAAAAAAATACTACAAAAATTTCCATTTAAATATTTATCTGTTATTCTTCAAATATTTTCTCGAATTTATAAAAAGTGTACAAATTGAAGGTTGTTGTGAGTTGTGAGCGCACCACTTCCTATCACCGCAACCCTCCATATCTGTTTTTTTCATTTCAAGAAAATATTTTGTTTGAGGAAAAAATAAATAAAGGGAGGAAGGTATAGAAATTAATGTACGCGTGTCAGAAGTTATTCTTCTTCGGCGTAATTAAAAAAATATTTATAATTGCATTCTAATAATAAATAAGAACAATAAGATAATAAAAGGAAATTTCATTATTGAACTTGTTAATTCGGTCTGTCTTACAGTCATATTAATATTCAGAGTGATGATATTGGTAGTAACGTCCATATTTTGATAAAAAGCAACTCCTCCAGCACGAATTATTGTTACACCAGTTATTACTGGTCTGAAGTTGTTCACTAAGCCGCTTGCGGACAACTTCGTACCGTAGTTTTTGTGTCACTCCGATAAAAATTTATTCTCATAATGCGTCAAAAGAAGTATTCAAAAATATTTGCATTGTCCAGACTTTAACCATAAAGACATAAATGATCTTCTTGTGGGAAAGTAGAATGCAATAGATAAAAGACGAGATTTTGACGATATGGTTAGTTAAGCAAACACTAATTTTCAAAATGAATATTTTCAATTACTGTCAAAAAGTGGTAATTTTATACTGAAACTTTTTAAGCTTAGGGTTTCAATAAAATCTACAAATGTCTCCTTTTTAGGGTTTCATTCTTTAAGGGTGCCCAACGGGACCTTCTCACGGAGGCTCCGCTGTCTGTCCATCCGTCTGTCACAGAGCTCTATCTCTTGAACCGTGATAGCTAGACACTTGAAATTTTCACCGATTATGTATTACTATAGCCACTATAACAACAAATACTAAAAATAAAATAAAAAAATAAATGAAAGGGGGTCGTCATACAAGAAACGTGTTTTTTTTTACTGAACTATTTTTAAAACGTTGTACAGAGGTACGGAACCCTTCATGTACAAGTCCGACTCGCACTTGACCGGTTTTATTACATCTACGTATTTCGTATTAGTTATCATGACTTTTTACCAGGTCTCACATATTCGACGCTGTCTCTGCTATCTACGGTGGTGTTCCTGGTGGTGGCGACGCACGCCAACGGCTGGAAGCTCGACCGCAAATACGGCGTCGTGCTGATGATATGGTACCTGCTTTTCATCACCTTCGCGAGCCTGTACGAATTGAACGTGTTCGGCATCATCCATCCACCGGACTGCGTGAGCGATTATTGAATCGACCATAAACGACAATCAAATAAATTACAACCTAAAAACCGTTACATATATAAGCTTTTAACTAGATTCATATTGTGAAGGGCGAACGAAGTATTAGATGTTTTTATTTTATCATGTATAAGAAAAAAGGGACTTTAATTTAATACCATTTCTCTCCATATTGAGATGATTGGGTGTTTGAGATACGTTTTCTCGAGAATTTGAAGCAAATTATCCATTTCTTTGCCATGGAATCTAAATATCTTCGCTAACAAATATTTTCTCAATAGGATAAAAATGTCCTTCTTTCATTATTTTCGTTCTTTAGACATTGTTTAGATAAATCATGCAAAAAATAATTTTAAGAAACATAAAAATAGAAAACTGTTCTTTAAAAGTATTAAAATAGAAATGTTGACTTGTTTTATTATCATTAATAAAATTAAATTCGTCTTCATCTAGATAATGGTGATGTTAAATGTTTCATATAGAGCATGTATATTACTATGATAAAAAAAAAAAGTTACACAATATTGTAACTTTTACTTCGAGTTTTATGTTGTAGAAACTTCGTTAAAAAAAATTAAAATTAATTTATTGGCCCCTTCCGTCCTTAAAAACCGCAATGATTATTTCTACTAAATTGACTTGCATCGATAATATTTCATATAAAATGTTACTAAATTTATTCTAAAATGAGTAACAATTCTTCAAATACGATAAATATTCATAGTTGTAAAATTCGAAATTCGCATAATATTAGCGTGAGGGTGACAATTCTATCAATATCGGAATATTTATTCGTATAATTAATGCAAGTCTAATACGCAAGAAGGTATCCTAACACAAACACTGGCCCGATCACTCAAAAGCGTGGCCACCCATTAGTGTCTATGGCACTGAGGTGTATTAAAGACGTGCCACTTTAAGTGTTGCGTTATTAGCACGTCCAATGTTGCCTGCAGAAAATGTATCTCGATGCTTGTACGTATTAAATGACGATTGATGATTTAATACCAAATAGGTAGATCAGGAAAAAATCGAATGCATGTCAATTATTTTTAGTGATAAGTGTTTTTGTTCCGTGTTGGCATTTTTCCTTTTCCAGTCACAGTTTTCATTAACCTGACTCGTGTGTTGGTAAAACAACGTTCGTTTCATATTTGATAAGATTATGAAGTGTATGGTGATCATAATCGATAGATTTCAGGCTATATAACAATAATACGCAAGACATATTAACCTTCTATTTGAAAATCGATATATAATGATAAGCGTAAAATATAGAAAAATAATTGATAACCAACTGTGTATTCTATCTCTTATGGCTGTTCACATCCAAAGGCCTATATTGCCTTGGGCGCGGACGTCGCAATATTTTTGTAGGTTCTCATGGGTATTTTTGAATTATTGCCTCTACATAAAACATAGAAGAAAAAAAATTTGCTACTTTTTTTATCCATCTAATCGTGAAAAACTTCCAAATATATCGAACTATTAATGAAAACGATAAAATAAAATAAACGATAAACCATTAATATTTAAAATAGAAAGGTAAACGATAAAAAAAAATCTGCAAATCTGTCAGTTAAAAGGCAAAAATTTAGTTAAATCCAACAGTTGTATTATAAAGATATAACGAAAATTATGATATAATACATAAAGCAGCGTTTATTCCGTTGACGTTATTCTCTATACTTTTAGATAATCAAATAATTATATGTTATTTACTGTGTACATTAGAATAGTCGTGCTAGTTAGTAAAGAAAATAGCTTAATATTTGGATTAATTTGCAGGCACAAATTATCCATTTTTACACATTTATATAACGGTATATAAGCAATAAAAATAATCCAATTGTTAGGTACACGAATCTTATGAATCTAAACGAATATTTTATGAGTCCCCAAACCAAAGTGATGTCCGGTACGTCGATTGCATTAATGAATTACGGTTTCTAAATCCGTATTAAACGAGGTATGTGTTTATTCAAATGATAGTTGAAGACTTCATTTTGGTTTGCGGGCCTGAATTAATATATGCCTAATAGTCACAAATAGATGATGGGAATTTATATATAATAGAATGACTCATTGTAACACGAGGTGAATTTTAATAGGCTTGACAACGCTTTCTAATCGTAACTCGATTAGGGTATTGCTAATAGTCTAAGTTTCAGCCTAATGACCAGACATTGAAAACTATATTTGTTTGTAGTATGAGGCTAGACACTTTGAGTTGGAGTTAGACAACCACATGGAATTTATCATTTAGACTTATCGCACTATATGGATTCGTTCAAATAATATTTTAAGAGTAGGAAAGGGATGTATGAGTCTAGATTACATGCTGTCTCTTTAAAATTAAGTTTGAAAATTCCTATCTAGTTTTAGTTTAGAAATGTTCGGTTAACTTTATAATCTCCTTCTGTAGCGTCATTTTCATAATTTAGCGTCTCAAAATAAACAGTATTATATCTATTGAGAATAAAATTTAAGGAATCTGTTTGTTTGTTTAGATATTAGGGTATAGTATAAAAATGTATTTGGAGGATCTTTTATCCAACAATTTTATTCCACTAAGAATACTAACATTACCTATCTTTTAAATATATTTGAATTAACGTCGACTTAGAAGTTTATTGTCGTTGAGTTAATAATACAGCTCATCTCAAACTGAACGCCAGATATAATTTTACAGGCTTCTACCAAAGTTTTCCACTGAAATACCTCATCAAATAGTTTCGTGTAAACTTCTCTTTTCTAATCAAGTTTTCAATTAAGACCTTAAGCCTATTCTAAATGATTGATGTGCCGTTTATTTACATAACGCGGTATCTGAATAAAATTACATTTTATTAAATATGTTTTAGTGAGTCTATGTTAGATATAAAACGTAGATAATGTATTTTCATCTACGTCGGGTGAAATTGATTCTAAATCGCTAGAGTGCATGGGAATGAATTGAGCGGTCTTCGCGCTCGTACAATTTCAAATCCGATATGCGAAAAAAGCTTTAAAACCTCCGTCAAATGTTAAAACTTCTATGATATTCTTAGAAATGTCAATGTTTGTGCTTACTAAATTCGATTATTACCCAATGTTTGCTATCGTGAGATTTCTTTTTTATACCGAACAATGAGGCTGTAGTGTTGCCAACTCTACGTCTTTTGGCGTACATTTAAATAGTTTCAGCCTCTCCGGTGGACCTATGGAACTCCGGTCCCTGAATTCACGTACTTTTTGTAAGATATTCATATTAACCTAATTATATTATATTTGACTGTATTGAATGGGGCCGAATGGGTTTATCCCTTTGCGTTTAGAGAAAAAAGTTTTTTAATCCTTCCATTTCATTATGTCATATAGAGCTGTGATTAATAATGTTTAGAACGATACACAGTAGTTGCTATATGTTTGTTTGAATTTTAAAAGAAACATTTCGTCTAGTCTGTTATGCAACGTCATTGCCGAGCGTTAATTTAAATAACATAAAAACACTTTTAATATCGTGTCAAATTAAAAGCAAAACATTTTAATGTTCCGTTTCGAATAATTCAAGTGTGTTTCGGGTAATTCCATTACTCAAGTCTACTTGTGTGCACAAACCGCATGTTTGCCACGGGATCACCTTTTGTATAATGTTTACAATGAAATAAACATTATGCAATTACAAGATATTATTTGCTTCTATTTAATTTTCAATTCTATATAACCGCGTTACAATATTTTAAGCATCTTTTAATTTTAAACTATAGTAAAAGGATTTAGCGCTAACCATATTAAATTATACTTAAACACAGTTTACCGTAACGTTACAGGATAGGTGTTCTATCTGTATTATATTTGATACTAAAAGCAAAATTACCAAACAAAAAATCAAAATAACGGGCACACTTACTACGCCGACCCTCGAATAGGTAACACATAGATCTATAAGTTTTTCATATGTAAAATGTAATAATTGTACGCGATTTTCAATTTTGTCCTACGCCTGTTTTGAGATCCAAGTTGATGACACTGGAAGGGGCACAATGCGATACGATGACGTGGCGTCGTCCCACCACAAACTAATGGCGTCACAGATTAATAATTTGTCGCGGATCGTTAGTCTATGCCATCACGCTTATAGAGACGACGATATGTGGCATAGCGTATACGTTACGTTTTCTCATCATCGGCACGTCATAGGTTGCGAATAAATAAACTCTGCATGGTGATTCGAGTTGAATTGCGATAAGGTGACGCCACCAATAGTGTAGCTAGCACGGTTGGCATTCGACACGACTTCGTGTTGTCGCCTTAAGAATTAAAATTGGTCAAAAATTACAATTAAATATCAAACGTACAGATACTTACACGTAACTAGTGTTTCATACACGCAAAGCGTGAATCGGAACAAACGCGCATGTGCGTGATATGTAATAAACGAATTTAAGACAATAAAAATAATACTGGCTAATAAAACATTCTTTCCTTTTTACTAGTTATATGACAAAGAGCCCAACGACAATTCCTTTTTTACATTGTATACATTTCACCCTTTTTTTGTTATAAATTTTGTACTTTCTATCAAACGAACGGTTAATATATAAAAAGTGCCGGAGTCGATCAAAACTGCCAGCAAAAAAAAAAGTGGTAAAAGAATGTTAAAATGTGACAGGCGCAAATCGGTTATCGCGTACGAAACTCCAATTACGTTTTGATAGTATCAGTCATTATGGCGCTGATTGAGGTTGTATAGATAGAATAACATCTTGACTTTTACAAAGGGTCGAGATTAAAGTTTTCATAATATATACACCTGATGATATTATTTAATAAGTTTTTGTATTTTTCAATCTTCAGAAACGGTAAATATTACTTACTTACCGTTTGGCTTTGGATACGTACTGTCCGTGAGTGACTGATATTGCTATCTCGCTCTCTCTATCTTGTTGTCTTACATGTGAACCCTACAGCTACATTCTCGATGTAGCTGTAGGGTGAAAAATCGATTTGTAGTTGTAGTTATGTATCAATCAACTTTAATGGTCATTCGTTTACCACTTTTAGCTTTTTATAATTTAATATACAAATAAGATTTATGTAGAACTACGCCACTGGACGCAAACAATCCTATTTTAATTTATCGTTGACGTGTCGACCCCAACAAGCGCGTGCGACAACGCAGTGACGCCATCCAGCGCTCAGAAGTGGTGACGTTGAGCCCGTTTTTTTGGCATTAACATGTGCATTTAAAATGATGCCACGCCGCATCATTTAAATCTTCCCAGTGTGAAATAAATTTAAATCCTTAATGTGAATCAGTAATATAAGTAAAAGTCATCCGAACGACACATTCCACTCATTACGAAAGTCAATTTTTTTCAATTAGACTAAAAGAGATACTTATATTTTTAAAAGATAAGTGTTAGTTGTTTGATGTTCAAAATGTTAGTAGTAAAATTTATTAACGACCTATGAATAAACGAAACACGGCCTTTGATGTGTGCACATCTTCAGATATATTTTTTGTCGCTTTAGTTGTTTAGATAAGTAATTGTGGTTTGGTAGTAGTTGCCATAAGTATATAATCCCATAAATGTAGAGATCGTATTGAAAATAGAGTTTAATTGTTTGAGAAGAAATAAAACTTTCTTTTGTTCACGAAATCATTTGTTGCTTTGTTGTTAAAATGTTAAGTTTTTTATTTACACGAAAACTTATTGTTATATTTGGTTGTAGCATTGTTAAATTTGTAATAACACTTATCATCTGATTTCAACCTCAGAAATAATATTACGTCAATTGATCTCAATCTCCGTCGATTGCTGTATGATTTAGTTGTAGATAAGTAGGTTTTTGTCAATTAAAAGGCGAAAAGCTATTGAATGCTTTGCATATTGGAAGTATTCAGTATAGGACAATAAATGTAATGATTTTGTATTTCTACTATTGTAAAAATTAGATGACCAAAAATGATTTATCTGTTAGTTTATCTAACTCTTAGAGTGTCTGAAATACAATCACAGTAATGAATTTTTGCTTAGTGAATAATTATCTAAGATTCTTTCAGAGTTGATGTGATGTTATAATGAACCTAGAATAAAAAAATCGGTTGTTTTTTGCCTAAATGCAAACAAATCAATTAATAAAGTCAATTTGAATGTACATGTACAAACCTGTTATTTTGAATGTTAATTGATAAAATGTTCAATGTTCAGACATTTAAAAAAATAATCGTCAATGTCGTGAATGTATTAAATATTTGTATAATATTTTGTAGATGTATAGTTACATTATTTCATAGACGTAGTATCGTACAATATACGCTCGTACATACTTAATACTACGCCTATGCGTACTTTGGTTAAGGGGCGAATACAAGACAGGATTTTGACCGTCAAAAACACGGAAAAAAAATAAAGAGGACCATAGACAAAGTGAAACATGAAAGTAGGCATCTAGTTATTGCGCTCTATGAACGATGATCTACACAGAACTTACATTGTGGCGTAATTTATATCAAGATTTAACGTCATTCATTCGTTTGATAATTTTATAGAAGAACGATTTTTTATATTAATAAACACGAACTTTAGCGATTTTTATTTGTGACACTATAATCATAACCATTAAATAAGGCAACGAAAAAAAAAATATTTTACTACAAGAAGAAAGATTAATAAACTAGTTTGTCCACTTCAAAATGCCAGTCAATAAAGATTAGTTCAATGTATCTTAAACAACAAAACACTCTTTCGTAAAAGTAATGTCTCAAAATGTAACTATTTTTTTAATATGCTTCATTCATCAATTTAAATAAATAACGAAAGAATAAAATATGTTTCTAAGGTTCAAATTATCAAATCAGAAAGCCAGATTTTTGTAAATGTGTGGTAAGAGAGTGGGGTAGTAGAGTAGATAGAAAACTATTATTTCCAAAAAAAATAGTCTCAACTAAAAACAGTTTTTAAACAACAGTTTATTAAACATCTTTAAACACTAAGGTATAATATTACGACCCATGCGATTAATTTGCATATACATTTATTTATGTTTATTTTTCGTAAGTAGCGGTGACATTAATCTTCAAAAGGATGTATCAATCATTCATATTTATGAAGTGTAAAAGAAAATATGGCATACCGCTGAAAAACATCTTTGATATATAATGTATAGACATATAGATGTAATTCATTATAGTTTAGTTTAAATGTTAGAAATCATCTACTTTTAATTTTATTTGCTACATTGCGGATTAAAAAATCACGCAATTATTAATTGATAACATTATGAAAATTTAATATTGGACCTATGTATTGTGAATTGATTATATATCTGCTATGAAATATATCAAACCGCTAAGAAATAGAAGACTAATATAATAGTACCAAATGAATATGAATGAATTTTTTATAACTTTGGTAATGTGTAAAACTCCCAGATAATTATTATCGGACTAAATTATAAAGTAACTCATTTCATTGCTTCCTTATTCAGTCGGGTTACAATGATATGCGTAGAGTAATTATGGTATACTGTTGTACCACATTTTAATTTTACAAATTACCTACTTTGTTAAAAGTTCCATATAGTTTTAGTAAGTAATGCAATCCTAGCATTTTCGATTCAACGGAAATAAATCGATATATAATATACATAATAATAAATGTAAAGAATGTTATATTTACTTATTATGTATTAATATTTTCAGTCGAAATGTTCATTAATATTTTATTTGTAGTACATATTTAACTATGCAAGACGATCAGTATTCCAACCGATTTTATTAGTTACAATATTTTACCATACTAATGTAACTTATATTTTATTAACTAAATTATGGTTATTCACAGTATCATAAGAAAAATGTTATGTTGTTAGGTATTTTCAGTGGCTGATATTTTATTAATTAGAAATTAATTTTATATCCATGTGTATAAACGATTGAAAGAAGAAGTAACACATTAAAAAAATTGTAAGCTATTTATAGAATATTGTATAGCATCTTATTCTATTATTTTTTCATAATATACTTAATATATATAAAGAAAAGCAATAGTGCAACATTCCTAGAAATCTTGTAAAGATGCAATCTTGTTGTAGTAGTAAACTATTATCTATTTTAATCTTTATTCCTTATAAGGATCCTCATACAGAACTAATCGCTAGTTTTGTCGCCAATTTCCCATCACAAAGACGACTAATGTGACTAAATAAAAGTCTGTAAACCAACTAACTAAAAGTTTGCACTAGAGTTTTGTTCCTTATACCCATATGATGAAAAATTTGAATCCGTATTCGCATTTAAATGCAATTACACACTGCGCCAATCATAGGCCAAATATCTCGACCAACATAATTGCTAGCCATTTAGCTACCAGCAGTCCTTTCCTATATTAAAAAAAGGGATCTCAACAGAATCGATCCCAAACATTAGAGCCTATCCTACTAGATCTGTCTACTTTAATTATTGGATGCTCATGTTAAATGGTATTTGATTAATACACTTAATTTTATTGTTTCTAGTCATTTTACGTGTAAACATGTGAATAATCGTTAAGATACTTGTACACTCGTTAAGTTTTATCTTCACCTCAGTTAAATAAATAAATAGATTTACATGCATATTTTTTTGTTTGGATCATAATTACATTAGGGAATACATGATAAAAAAGAAACCGATCCATTTCGACATTAACGAATATATTTTACGGTTCATAAAAATGTATTCTACAAATGAACCAATGAAATCAGAATGTTCGTACGAATGTAATTGTGATCCGCGTCGCCATCGTGTTGCTAATAGGCTTATGATAGGTGTCTTGTAATATCCCAGATAGCCTAGATGTGCCCCGTGCCCATGTGGCGTCACGTCAAATTGTTGTTATCTTATGTTTAATGACGGAAATGATGTTAATAAAGTGTACGACGTGATATATTGTTTCGTTTTATTGAAAAATACATGCGTCATTTTGACATGAAGCCTTTTGTGGATAATAGAAACATCATACTGAAAAGTGATAGTACAGAAAAATACACACTAAATATAAAAAAAAATCAGTACTTGAATTAATATTAGATGATATCAAATTACTAGCAAACATGAACACGTAGTTCTTAGTCTCGTACTTTATGTGCTTTTTTTTGGAATATCACTTTGCCTTCTCAAAATAATGATCAAGACGTCATTAGATGTGTGATTGCATTTAGAAAGTTTTAAAAAAGTCCTGCTTAAAAAATTGATAAAGTTATAAACAATCTATATTAATGAAAGAAAAGGTTTAGTTTTTTTGCAAAACCTCAGAAACTGTTGTATATATCGCAAATGCAAAAAAGGTTTTTTAAGAGCATATAATTTCCTGAAATGGTTTTACCTCTTGACAGTTTACCACTAATATTTATAATTTTAATTTGGAGATAAGATTAAAAACGAATGAAAACGTTCCTGCGCTCGCTTGACGGTAAAATAATAGTTTTGACTATTAAATATGAATATTTAGAGATAAATAGAAATAATATTATTTGAATCATTCATTTGGCAGAAGCTGTTCACAATAGTCACAAACATTTAATTAAAAATAAAATCTTGTAAATTAAAAGTGTATGCAATATATAACGACAACTATTCTTCGAAGTTCAGGTATTGATTTTTTTAGTGTTTTGATACTGAACTTTAATTATAGATATGTTTTATAACTAAAAAATATAATATTTTATATAAATATTGTTGCTAACTGCGTTCGCTAGCTAAAAGTAAATTAAAAGTACAAAATATCCTATAAAAATATTCAAAAATCGTAAACAACCCCCCTTCGCGGCTCCGTCTTCCCACTCGTTATCACTTTTAACAGTTGTTTACTTTAATTGCCTGAATGAGGTGGCACTTTCAAGAAGGCAATAAATCTGTTTATATCAAATGTGGCATATTTACAACTTAGTTGTTCTGTATAATGTATTGTAGCGTGCGCCGGTGGGTTCATCATTTAAATAACTACACACAAAGATGAAACAAATCAGTTTAATGTCCACCAGTGTACACGCAAACATATTGTTTAGAGGAAATACCTTAAAATGATATAATTACATTGAATTTTGCAATAACCGTACACATGTCAAGCGGGCTGCGGCGGGACTGTCCCGGTGCGCGCGTTCGGCTTTAACGGCTCCCGACTCGAATTGTGCCGAAGTTTACCGAGCGCATACCGATGAATATTTGTATTTCAAATAAATGACAAGTGCGCGCTACAGTATAAATTTATTTATATTTGAAAACATTATAGACAGCTAGTGGCGATGTATAAATACCAGAGTTCGTGCAAAGAAGAATTAGTTTTATTTCCGCGATCGGTGCGTTTGAAGCAGTTCTGGATTTGTCAATAGGCCGCATAGGCCGCGGCCTAGGGGCGGCAGTGTCCTAGGGGCGGCAGATTTCGTAAAATTATTATTTTAGAAAGGTACATGGGGCGGCCGAAAAAAAGTGGCCTACACTCATAAAAAATATAAATCCGCTACTGGTTTGAAGCCAAGTGCGATCAACTACAAGCGATAAGTCCTTCTATAGCGATTTATTGTAACTCCCTGTTGCAAAATATAAAACACCTGTTTTCCTGCGTGTTTTCTTTTCATCTCTAATCCTCGAACCCCCATAGGGCCATTACGTAACAATATTATGATACATAAAATATTGTTACTACAATATTCTGTTAGTATAATTTATTGCAATACTATGTTTTCTACATACGTCATTTGCATTCCCTAAATAAAAAGAGCTGCAAATTTTATCTGTTAACGTATAGATCTATTCGAATAATAAAACCTGATAGGGTAAAAAAGAGCCAAAACCAATGAGGTTACACTTCTTTATGTCTGTCTTAACGAGTTGACATTTGGTACGATAATATGTATTCATAAACCATGGACTTAGTACTTATCGTTAGAAAATACTTGTTTGTTGAACTATGGTAATGTACCCTAACATCTATAACACTGGGGCCTAAATCGGCGAATATTCGTTATTAGTAGTCTATATGGGCCATTTAGTAGTAGTAATGGAATTCCGGCGACCCGTGACGGGGACGCGGTGAACTCCGAACCTCTCAGTTCGGTCACAAAAGTCAGTTCAATATGATGCGGAAATTCTCAGATATTAAGCTGTAAAGAATAGATATTACGCTTTGATCGCAGAAAAGTCGAGGAGTAATGATAAAAATAAGCATTGAAAACGCCTGAGCTTCGTCATCGACACACCTGCGGTGCGATTTAGACAATTTGTATTAGAGCGTTATCTGTTGAGTGATGCGACAAATAACTTGCAACTAGCGATGTAAATAAACGCTATTAGTGCGCGCACTATAGCTAATAACAAATGCATTGATATTTACCTCTTTTCTATTTTGTGACATCACTCAATATATATGGAGGAAGTTTATTGTTTGTTTAAACAATGTAATAAAGTATAATGCTTGTTTCAGGAAGAATATAAAATAATTGTTATATTAATTACATGTATTATTGATATAGTAATTTTATTGATTAAATACAAGTGATGTTTATGGCAATAATTTGCGAGTTTGCTTTTGTGAATTTCTCAAATTATACCCTATTTACGATGTACAATGCACATACTATAATTTTTATACCTTAAAACATGTAATGCTAGGTACGGTGTCCAAACCTATCAAAAACAGTTTTTATTACAAGTTATTGTAAGTTCTTCCGTTTGTAGTCCATTTTGTAAAATAAACTGTGGCAACATCATTAATCCTTTACTTTTATCTTTCAACCATTCGTAACTATCCGCCTCGTAGATGACACTTAAAATTTTTAAAAGTGGCTACTTGGAAACTGGGAAATAAATATATTTAAATTTAAAAAAATAACTTTTTGCCAACCTTATTATGTATATTGCAATAATCTGTGATTTGTTTGTACAATTGACTACAAAAATGTTTTTTTTTTGTCAAAGGGCAACATGAATTCAATGTGAAAAAATTTTTGAGCAATGATTTTCCATTAGCTTCGTTGCAATTTAAGCCAATACGAAAGTTATATAGGACTTCAGTTGACATTTCATGATGTACCTCTAACTTTTACCTTGTTTGTAACATACGAGGAAGACGTGACCCCTAAGTACGAGTGAGCAAAGTGTTTATTTCCATGGTCCTTTCGAATGCAGCGATGTATTGATCTTAATATTTGTAATAATTACACTTGTGTTACGTACGAAAGATATATGAGGTAGTAATAATAATAGCACCACTCCATTTTTTTAATGACTAGTGCTGCAAATACAACTGCGACATCCCAACAACTCATATTCATATTGATTTAAAATAAATAATAATATAAGTTTGTGGTGAATTTTAGAAATTTCAACGTTATTGTGGTTAATTACTTTTTGATTTTATTTACTTATTACTATTTTGTTTTCTATATACTTATGTGTGAATATATATATATATATATATATATATATTCACAGTACATGGCTTAATTTACTGAAATATATATATTTCAGTAAATTAAGCCATGTATTTTCTTCTGTTATTCTGTTTGGAAAGCATTTACAGATCACTTTACAACTTTATAATTCATATTAATATGGATTATAAAGTTTGTAAAACAAAATGACCTGCAGGAACAGAATAACTGCAGCTCCGTAAAGAAAATAACAACATACAAATGCAAGACTGAATAACAGTTTACAGAATTAATTAGGAAAAAAAAACATCACAGTTACGTTACGTTATCTTAAAATGCCTAATTTATTTTTAATGCCGATATCAAAAAATAATACGCAGCTCTTGCTAGCCAAACAAGAAACGTCGATGGTGCCCAAGCGCCTAGGACCCCGCGATACAGTGAAATAAATTATTTCAGATGAAGCATCTTTATGGCTAAACGTGTCGGAAGAATTGAAGCAACACAAATAGAAACGACCACATGTCGGTCTCTTTATTCTATATGAATAATAAGGATTTTTTTCATAAAACGCCGTGGTGGAAAATAATATTCATTATATTTTCTATTTATTTTTTTATTACTGGTCTAACTAAAGAAAATGATTTCAGGTTAAAATAAAAAGCAAAAATTTCGCAATTTCCAAATGACAGTTCAAACCCAATACACTTAATATCATTTATTCAAATAATCCTATTTTGGATTTAGATTTCAATAAAGTGGCAGCTCTGCTTTTGAGTTTGAGATTATTTATTTTATATAAATCAAACTATATATTTCGAATTGATCCGCATTTCATTGAAAACACACTTGCTATCATATAGTGTGTTATATAAAAAATAATTATTGCGTTTCCTAAAAAAATTAAAATAATTTAGAAATAACTCATAATTTTCAAAAGGACGGAAGTAGGAACTTTTCAAGTATATAACAACACTGACGTTTACTGATTCGTTCACTGTGTCATAAAAAATGTAGGGTGCTGCATTCGAACAATATTTATCAAAATATCCGTGACATTCTTGCACATTCAGTGTATTATTGTAGGGTTTTTTTTGTTTATTTTTAAGGTAAAGCTAGAAATATGTCTTTCTTGAGTACAAGATCGGATATCGCTCGAAAATATAGGGTGATTAGGAAGATTGGCGGTGGATCTTTTGGTGACATCTATTTGGCCATCAACATCGCTAATGGCGAGGTATTTTTTTCATTAAATTCATCAATTTACATCTAGGCCATCTTGATTAAATATATAATCGTAGTTAAACATCACTGCCTGTGATCTATGGCTTAATGAAAATCTAGTTTACTAGCGATGAAATGACGCTAATGGTGATAAGACGATTAACTTGTACGTCGTACCTAGTTTCGAGTGATTCCGTTTCAATTTTATACTTTCTGACACTTAGCAATTAGTCATTACTAAGGAAACTTAAATGTAATATTTGCCGTGACTTGATTCTCATTGACTCATTAGGATCATAGACATGTATTGTGTAAACATTAGAACATTTTTAATTTTATTTTCTGTAAATTTTATACTTGGTATGATTTTATATTTTTTAATTGATAGTTCAAGTAGTTTTGCTAAAAATATCTTAGTTTACATTACACATAAAAAGTTGTGACATTAGTTGTAAGATATTGATTTTCTTTTATATACATTGTGAAATACTTCCAAATCTGGTGTTATAATATGGAAGTTTTTTTTATAGATTGATTTGTTTTTATTTTATTGTAGTATAATGTATTTATGATTACAAATCATCGCACATTATTAACTCATTTATCGCATTAATCGGCCATTAATTCATTGGTGTTAATCGACAAGTTCATATCCTTTTAAGGTGTGACGGATGTCAAGAACATTTTTGACAATATGCATGATTATAATAGAAATATACAGTGGAATCTCAATAACTCGAATGTCAAGGGAAATGCAAAAAAATTCGAGTTAACGAGTTTTTGACTTAACAAGAACTTCGAGATATTTATGACCATAAGACTGTGTCGACAAGTAACAAACATAACGTTCACAGCTGTGTTACTTAGAAAGTTTCATGAATGTATTCATTCATTGCAGAACCCGAACATTCATTTTGGAATTTATTGCTATTGTTTCGGGGAATTCCAAGTAAGATGTCGTTATAGAGTATAAATATGTATTACCAATACTTCGTAGGGAAATAACATTTTGTTCGAGTTACAAAGTCTAAATAATTCGAAATGCCGCATATTTAGGGGTTCATCGGAAGGGAATGGCAATTTTTTTCTGACTTACTGAGGATTTCGATTTAAGGAGGTTCTAATTATTGAGATTCCACTGTATATGTATTTTATAAGTGGGTTACTCTAATGTAGAAATATTAAATGACCTTTTGTCTTAACTTATGTATGAACATCTTATTTTACTTTAAAATGTGTAATTTAATTTTATATTTATTTTGCATTTCTTATAAACTAATTCATTAATTAAATATTTCATTATTATATATTTATATGTAATTGAAGCATTGCTTCAGAATATTATGTGTATAAGACCAACCACTAACATACAATATTTTATATAGTACTTAATCAAAAACACATCACTATGACTGACAAAAAAGAAAATGTTTTTTTTGTTGTTCATTTGAATAAATTAAATATTTTGTCTGTTCTTATGTACTTTATGAGTTTTTCATCAACAAATCAATGAGATTTTTTAAAAATTTAATTGAGATTGTTATTTTATTAGCTTTTGTGGAATGTATTTATTTTTTTATATTATGTGGTAATATTTCATAATCATCATTGGTCTAGAGCAATCCATTTATGAGGTTTTTGCCTTAATAACTATGATGAGCAGGCAGGTCAGCAGTCATACTAAGTTCGGATTTCTTGATTATAATATTAATTACTTAATTAGGTGGGAATGTTTTTGTTATAACATTTACATTATAAAAAATAGTGTTCTATTGTACAGTGAAACTAGGTAATGGATAATAATTGGTTTTTTAAAGAGATTACTAAAAAAATTCAAAGAACAAGAAAGTTTTGATTAGACTTAACTGTACAATGTACAATGCAAATGCCCGGTCACTGAGTACTTCAACTAACTTTAGTTGTATAAATCTTTGAAATTATGTTCTTTTGTCTATTATTATTGGAAATTTTATACACATTCATCAGTGGCTACATTGGGTAGGAAACTATAATCATGACTTTTAACTATTACAGTTTAATTCAGAATAAACCCACTTTGATTTAACATTTAAACTAAATATGCTAGATATATTAAACTTCATGTTTTTTAATACTCAATACTGAAATAATTTACATAATAATATTTTTAACTAAGATTGAACGGGCTGTTTCTAATTTAGATTAGATTAACTATAAGAAAAAGATATTACTTACCTAATAGTATTAGGTAATTATTCTTTCTTCTTTTGATGTTTCGTGATGTAAATTAATAAAAAAATTAAAAATAATTGTGACTCGACTATGGAAAAAAAGTTTATAAAATTGTAATAAAAGGAAAAAGGTTTCAAGATCTTTAACCCTACTAAGGATAAATAAAATAAACTAAAAAATAAGAAACAAGTTTGATTGCTAGTTACTATCAAAAATAAAACATGTTTTAATAATATGTTACATATTTCTGTTTATTTAGTTCTATTGAAGTCTTTTGGTAGTCTCACATAAATAATGTTATAATTCAATTTAAATGCTGTACACCATGCATATTTTTATCCTCGATTGTCGGTATCTTCATTTCATTTCATCCATACGGTTTTATTTATCTTATCAAAATAGAATATTTGCTTTTGTAGTTAACAATTCATGACCAACGGCATTTGAATTAAATTATAACTTTATTAATGAGAAACTATCAGAAGACTTCAGTAGAACTAAATAAAGGAGGAATATACAATGTATTAAAGGTTGGCATGAAACGTACGTAGAATTGACAGTTTAACAGTTAGCGGAATAAGATAATTATAAAAATAAATAACACTTGCTTAGGTGTTCGATATCTTTTCAATCCTCTGGAATCAATATTCAATTATTTGGATAGAGATTCGTAGTGGAAAGGCAGATTTGAGGGTCAGCAGTGGGTTGCATGCTGCATGTTAATGCATGTTGCAGGCAAGCGTCGATTTCTGATCTTTGTAAACGAGTCTCACGACCAATTGCAAAATGATGCCTGCATTGGGTATGAAACAACTATATGATACTAAAAATTTAAATTATTAGGTTCCTCGGAAGCATTGGTAAAACATCAAAAATGACAGTTCAAAAATGATCATATTGTATAATATATACTAGACGTATCCTGTGCGCAGAATTCACACAAATTATGTATAATAATTATCAGTTTACAAAATTACAATGAATATGAATTATATTTCCTTTTTATTACAAAAGTTTTTCATATTTTATTTTATCATTTTTTTAAATATTATGTAAATAAATCATTCAATTCAATTGAGTGAATCAAAATATATTGCAGGTATTCAATTTGTTTCTAATTTTACACACTGTTTATAACATTCTTCTTTTTGTTGTAATACATTATGAAGCTTAGATGACAGATCGAAGACATACTTAACAAAAAGTTTACCAATCTTTAACCATGTTGACATTGTTTCAAAATTAAAGTCATCAGATGACAGCATATATATAATTTTAATAATTAATTAATTTACACAAACAAAAGCAATAATAATTTTTTTAGTTGTTGATCAATTATCTATGAAATGATATAAAATTTATGTGGAGTAATTGTGAGGTTTTTCTAAAAAGGGAGGCAAACATCTTAACTTTAGCGTATTAATATATATGATATGTGAATTTTGTACAAAAGAGTATTAAAATTGTAATTATTCTTAAAAGTGATTTTTTTAATATATAAATAAATAAAATTTCAAGTAATGTTTCTTTCAATATTTCAAAAGCACACATTTCAAATTATATCAACATTTTTATAAGTATCTTTTTGATTGTTAAATTACAGTGACTAAAATAATTTTAATTTAGATATCCATAAAAAATTTTAAGAGTCAATTGTTGTATACGTTACTGACTAAATAATATTGAAGAAGAATTGCACAATTTCTGCAGATTCATTATAAAGAATTTTTACAATAATAATGCCATGTTTAGTTTTCCTGAAATGAATACAAAATATGGAACTCATATAGTTTTGTCATATCCACTGACCGTCCATCCATATGCCATAAACCTTGTATATGAATCATCTTTGGATTAACCCTGTACAAGTCTGCGTCTCATGTGAGCTTTCATGCAATGAAACATATTATCTAACAAAAAAATGGCAGTGTGGCATTCCATACATAAAATTGAGCCATGAGAATATTTTTTTCATTTCCTTCCAAAAATTCAGGTATTTCTAGTAAGTAAACCCGTTTCTTTAAATTGTACCTGTATCTTGCTTTGAGGAGGCATTCTTCTACTGCCGGATATGAGCTACCACTAGATTTCCATAATGTACAGTCATGGACCATCTGCCAGCTAACGACAGCAGCCTGCGACTTTTGCCTTCCGTCCACCCAGTGAGAGGTCGCCCCACACTGCATTATCCAATTCGTGGTAACCATTAGAGAACTTTCCCAGCAGTCATCAGTTCTGTGAGTAAGTGATTACATCCTGACATCCATATGTCATTATTGCCAATATGCACTATTTAAAGACCTTGGTCTTTGGGTATTGAGATTTATATCGAATTTGAAGATTTTTGTAAATTTCCAAATGCTTCACAGCCAAGTGTTAACAGATTTAGTATCAAGTAATTATAACTGTTTATAGTTTATCTATAAAGCTTGATTATTAAGATATTTTTAAAATATGTATATCGGTTCCAAAGTCATTTTGGGGAAGGTAAACTAAATTATATACCTCAAAAAAATACCTATTCTATGGCACCCTACACAAAAGTGCGCAAAAAATCTTCATAGCTTTATTTTATGAAAGATATAAGATCCCTAATTTTCTTAATGTGTTTCACATAAAACGCTTGTATAATTTCATCACAATCTATGAAGAAATGGCAGAGTTTTTACCTCTGACTATAGAGCCCTGAAAATTCTTTCTAATTGTAATGGCAGTTTTTTAATAAACTGCTTATTTTAATTAATTTTGGTATGTTTATGATATGGATTTTTTTTATGGATGGGGAAATTTATTTTAAATACATCAAAATTTTAGTCTTAAATAACTATGTTTAAAATATTGTAATATTGTTTTTAATAGTGTTGTGAGTGATGCTGTAGAGTTCGTTATAAGATTATTTAACATAAAAAATGTTTTTGTAATACATTTTTTCTTTCATAGTACTAGGAGATGTTGCCAGTTATGAAAAATTGTAACCAACCAATTTTTTTTATGGTAAATTTTTTATTAGCGTTATTGTTTCTACAATTACTTTATGGCTAACAAATTTATGTATGAGTTGCATTTTTTTTTTTGTATTTCTTTACATATTATGATATATATGTTATGTTTTCTCTTCCTCTACATTGTAATTTTTAGATTAACACAAGACTTAATTCACAAAATGAATGAATTACAGAAAGCTAATGTCACATTTTTAGATTTTAATGTAAATTTTATATTCAATTTCATATAGGGATATGATAATCTATTTTCTGTCCATGATTAGATAGCATTTAAGATGCAAGTAAGCAAAAAATTCGATACAAGTAATATAGGACAAAAAACAAGTTTCAGTTTTAAACAATTTTTTGTAAATCTATAATTTCAACGCATTATGTTTATCCATAAATCTGTGAAGCTGGACCTTTTTCTTATTTTTGATGGGATTCGATGAACCTTGTACATTTTGTTTTGAAGGGTCGTTTTAAAATCATCTGTCAAAAATAATGTATTTACGATATAGACAAGTATAATAATACTTCTATTACCCGAAACAACCATTTAATGACAATACAAAATTATGTGCTTTCATTGTTATTCTCTTGTTAGAGCCGAATAACTAGGCGAGCGAAGCGAACCTCTATACCTATAATCAAGTTGACATTTTTTTGTGGTACACATATTAAAAAAACTGCTAAACATTTAGTCGTCAATTTAAACACAATTATTCACATTCATACCTAGATATGTTATTAATCAGAAAAGCTTTTTATATATATATATATAAGGCTGCTTTCTTTTTCGTCAATTGTTTTTTCGCTCCCGTCCAGAAATTTTGTTGGAATTACTCAAAAAAAAAATTCCTTGAAAAATTTAGTCATTAAAATTAAGCATTCGCCTTCTGCGTGTGAAAATTTTCCTTTTAAAATACACAAATTTGAATTATTTGTTTTTAATTTTATAACTCAGCGGCATTTTATGTTATCGAGTCCTACCAAAGCGTAAATTACTCCGGATTAGACGTTCTACAAAAGTGCCCATATTGCAACATGACTGTAACTTAAACTGGTGAGGATAATACAAATCAATTTTTGCCTTAATTTCTTGTTTACTTGCTGTTATTTCATAAATGGCTGAACTTGCTGGAAAAATGTAAACGACAAACTTATAGGAAATTTAATGTCCTACAAAAAAAAGTCTTGGATCGAATCGCTAAAATTGATATTTCTCGAAATAATAAGCTTTGATTTTTTAATAATTAGTGATTTTAATTTATATACTATTAAAATCATAAAAAATAAATATTTTTAAAATTTTCTATTAGTATTTATTAGTAATTAATAATGTTTAAACTACAATTTAAAAAGATCTTTAAGAAGAATGTTTTTTTCTTTATTTTATCAAAAAACGTATCGTTTTTCTCCGAATAATTGGTAATTGTGTGTAATATTGGTATACCTTTAAATAAAATATGTTGGATAGCAGATTAATAGATAATGTATATAAAGTAATGTCAGTACGCTTCAAAAGAATGAAAAAGAAATCAGGCATACTGGAACAAAACTAGTCAGTTTTCTATAATGTATACGTTTTTCTCGATAGAACTATAATATTTTCAGTTTAAACGCATTAGAACGTATGAGAGTGTTTTATATAGAACAATTTATACGCATGATTAAAAGCGTCGCTTGTTTCTTGGCGATATATGTAATGTTGTAATTTTATTGTATATACGAATTGTTAGCGTGTATTTCTAAAGAAATTCTATAATCTTCGACAAATTCCCTAAGTTTTTTATGCTAATCCTTTTATAGACAAATGTGTGGTAGCAATTTTTGTCCTTTGTGTGGCAACACCGTTGACGTGACGTCACGCAAGAAGGCTGACGACATCTTTCTTCGTCTTTATTCGATGTTCGTAGGTTTTTAGTGCGTTTTGCAACAGATTTTACCAAGAAATATTACATGTTAAATCGTGATCGTGTAGTGTTAATATCAATTTTCGATATGTTCAGCGAATGATTGTCTCCTGTACGTTTAGTAATAAAGTCAAAAGAAAATGGCTACCTTCGAGCGCAGGTTGTTCGCCAGAGAGCCCTTGATCATAAACGACAGATACAGAATCATCAGAAGGATCGGCGGCGGCTCCTTCGGTGACATCTTTCTCGCTGTGGTCGTTAGCGACGGAGAGGTAAAATTTTAATAGTTCCCCGTTACCATTTCGATCATGTCCGTGCAAGTTCCTACGTCGCGTATTTTAGGCATCTTGCTTCTTTAACATGGCGGTCGGAAGGTGCTCTCGTTATTATTATAGCAATACTAGAACCTTGAGATCGAATTTCCAGCTTGGACCGTCGAAGCCCATTTTGGATAAGAGCAAGGTTTGTCCTTCAATGCATCTACTCAGATGTCATTCATATTCTGATAATTTTTTTTTCATTATACAAGCTTGTAAAATTTTATGTTTTGCCCTCAAAATTTTCTATTTTCATTGCATAAATTTAATATTCAAAAATTGTCCTCCCATGTTTTTTTTTTGTACTATACAGTGTTATTAATGAAAGCAAAATCAATCATTCCTGACCCGTCGATTTTCTGGTGATGTAGCATGCATTACTATGATATACATGATAAGTTTATAGTTGTATTGTGTGTATATCGAAATGTCACAATGTTGAACCACAACAATGTAAGTAGGTCACTTTCATATCGTTAGATTGTGAATGTGAAGCTCGATTCGTAAACATAATTTGTATTGAGTTTGATACCTACATTGTGCCTTTATTTTGATGTATGTAAAATATAGCAATATATATATGTATAAATCAATAAGATAATCATTTGCAAGTAGGACAAACCAAACATATGCTTGAAGTATAACCTCGATAACATGAGCCGAATGACAAAACTTGAACTTAGCCTAGATTTGCTGTTTGGACCTAAGTGGGACAACATTTGTCAATACTCAACTTTACATAGTTGCATTTTGCTAATTCCATATTATTATAAAACTATAACAGGGCTTTGTCTATACACTACACACATTTATGAAAATGAAAAGGGGTCGCTTATTTTAGAGGTGTTTGAATCCAAAATAATATTTCTCATAGTTTCTGTCCCATCTGTTAGTTTGTTATGGAATCCAAAAAAAAAGCATTGAATGGATTTTGATGGAATTTTCACAATTCAGTCATTTGGCCCCAAATTAGGGCACTTTTCAACATAATTACCTTAAGTAGAATTGGAGTTTATTAGCCTTATTCTGTAATTCATGCTGACACTCCAAATCAAGAAGTATTTTCTATATGTATAAAGGTGTGTTGTCTGTATTTTGTACATGTGCACATTTCGCAACTAGTATTGAAACAGGACACTTGTAAATTGGTGTATAATTTCTGTAAACTAATTTATATTTCCTTCAAAGAACAAAAATGCTCTATTTTCAGTACAACGCATAAAACTCTGCCATTGTAAAGTTAGTCATGAAAGCGTCGTAGTGGCGTAAAATAGGAAAACGGTCCGGTTAAGGAAGGGTCAGGGAGCATTGTACCTGCGCATTGCATAATTCATAAGCAATTCAGAGTGGCAGAATTTTGTGTGTTGTACTATACTCAGTTTAGAAAACTTATCCTTGTCTTGAATCACTTATCCACAGCCCATTTTGGACAATGTAAATGAAGAACCGTAAATAGTTTTCTCTATAGTTTAGGCTTAGGCTTTCTATTCAATTTTGTAAATGTGAAAATTTGACTATAATATAGTCAAACTGATGTAAATAATGTAAATGTAAATAATAATAATATGCATTTAGATTTTAATAATATGCATTTAAATAATGTAAATAACAATAATGTTTTGTTGGGATTTGTCAAAGTAAGAAAGAAAATTAAATATGCAATTATAATTATTAGTTTAGTTTCTGAACTGAATTGAAATGTCATTATTGTTAAATCTATGTGCAACCTAATTTCTATTTGAAAATTGCTGTTAAGTTTTAATTTAGTGTTGTGCATTCGGCCAGTGTGTGGGACTCGAGGTCTAAGCTTCACAATACAAAATAATATATGCAAAACATGTTAAACTAAATATTGCATACCTTTAGGTCAGATTTAATGAATTTGATTATATTTAAAAATAGCCGATCAGCACTTATGTGTCAAATATGTTAAGGCCTGTTATGATTGCTGTGCTATGATCCTCAAATATACTTTATGCCTGTGGATAAGTTAAAGAGAGACCTCAAGATAATAAAGGTCATTATATTATCTTGATGTCTTTCTACATAAAAAGAAAAAAACTGGTACTATATTAAAATTAAACAGCATATAAAGCAGTTAAATTAATGTTTACTTCTGATTTTAAAATTAATTACGTTTTCTGGGGATCAGTAAATAGAATTAGTCATCAATGTCAAGACTATGTTATAAATGACTCGGTTCCTGTTCATTATTTTTTAACATTTTATAGTCTAAAAATAATTATTATGACAATGAATAGAGAGTAGTACTTCATATCAAGATAATATGAAGTACAGCTAATGAAGTCAGCAGGTCTAGACAAATGTCAAATTGCTACAATTCCACAAATATGTTACCGATATTCATCTGCTAAATTTAAATTTGCCGAGAAACATATGATGATGTGACATTAGCTGTTGAAGGGTTCTGAAATTGCAGTGAAAAGAGCTATAGAATTTTAGTTATACTTATTAAATAATTCTAAAGTGTAATAATTTTTTCCTTGTTGTCACTAATGTTTAAGTTCATCAGTTTTTATTGATTAAAAGTATGTTGAGAGGGCTGAAAGTGAATTTTCCCTACTGTTTTATCACTACAGGCAGTTCTATTCTTCTAAAAATTTAATGACTATATTTTGTATTGTTTGTTTGTTTGATAGGATTTCAATACAATTAATATTTAGCTATCGTATTGTGATAAATAGATTAGTAAAGTTAACTTATATCTAGATTTAGCTTCATAATCCGTCTTTGTTATACATTCCGTTTTGGTTAGATCTGACGTTTGCTTGCAGGAAGTAGCTGTAAAAGTAGAATCTATCAAAGCGCGGCATCCACAGTTACTCTACGAGAGCAGAGTCTACAAAGTGCTTCAAGGTGGCATAGGAATACCTCATATAAGGCAAGTTCTGTTCATAAAATCAGTCCATCGCTTCATTTTGTATAAACAAAACAAAGATTGTGATATGCATATCTTTCATAATTGCATATATATACTTAATAAATTGTGGGAAGATATGCTTCATCAGTGAGGAGATAAAATCTTATTGCAACAATGTCTTATATGTATATAGATAGCTATTTTGACTATTTTATTTATAATGTAATAAAAAAAATACTTGGAAATGTTATATTTTCATATTGTTATTACAAATCTATATATACAAAAGTTGTGTTACGCTATTTATAACTCAAGAAATGCTATCAATTTTCATGATTTTTGATTTGTTGGATTGGTCTCCACCCAGAATAATAGAATAACTAATTAAAAATATGAAATATCCATAAAAAGAAATGAAGAGAATTTGTTTTCTCATACATTTTTCGTATGCAATGCCATCTCTGATGACATGACAAATTAAAATGAGTGAGTTTGGCAAAATTTTATAGACTAGTATAATTTCTTTATCTTTTTCTCAAAGGCAAAGTATATAACTATACAATGACTTATCTGTACTAAATTTCCATTTATTAATGTTAATTTAACTGTTTGTTATCTTGGCTATTCTAATAGTAAGTTAAGGCAATACATGGTTAAGTTAATGTTTCTAAGTCGCCTTATCTCAGGTTCAAACCGCTCTATGGTAGTCCATTCTCTTATTATAAATTCCTTTCAGTTTGATAAAATACACATTGTCAATGGTTGTTTGTTATTAAAAATACAAAAGTATTTTTGTATGGATGTTTGTCATACATTGATGGCTTGATGGATTATTGCTGTCTAAATAGTAATTTGCTATCACTACCATTAATGCCCAAGGAAGGACCAAAATCGGTATCGAGACTTGTATTGGAATTTAGAACGGTTGGGGGACTAGACCTAGCAATGGAACCTATATTGTATCTAGAATAGTACCATGACCGAAATGAAAATTGACAGAAAATGGGCTTTATAGAAAATGAAGGAATTTATTCTATGTCCACGAGGGAGAAACCGAAAAAAAAATTATAAAGTTAAATTCTAAATTAAAATTTATGCCCAGTGAAGTGGGTGGGTGACTGCTAGCTTTTAATACAAGAAACTTCAACATTCTCCTTTGACATCAAAAATAAATAAAAGAAAATATTTTTTTAATTAAATCAAACAAAAATCTTTAGTTTACTAATCAACCGATATGTATGGGCCCTACATTTAAAGTTATTTACATGTTTTCAGTATCAATTCTCATGTTTAGTCAATTTTGATTAAAACGTTGAATGAATTCTCTCGACAAATTCACCAGTGCTTGCGATACATTTATTTGGAGCTATTGATGTAAACAAACCTTATCTTCACCAATATAACTCTGCAAGTATGTTTATTTGCTTGTGCATCAGCGTAGATAATAATTAAGGGTAAAGATAACACCGACCTCTTCTGTAGGCTTAACAATGGCTTGAAATGTAAATTATGAACCAACTATCGTCTTGTAAGTTAGCAATACTTTAGTTGAACAGACATATGATTTTTTTAGGAAAGGCCAATGTAACTGCAATCTTTAAACTAAATAGGTTATGTTTAAAACTATGATATTTTTTTATACTATGACCTTGAGTACAATACAATAAGCACCAAAGGTTACAACACAAACACTTTATTCAGGCAATGACCTATATTAGAATATGTTATTTAATTAGCTACCAAACTTCTATTAAAAGTGTCACACTATTAATGACACATCTCAAATCTCTCATTCTTTAGAGGTTGTCAATATTCAATTTGTAGAGCGGATACAGAAGGAACTTCTTTATTATGTAACTCAACTGAATATTAAGTTAGGCATTTACAGTTTAAAGAAGGAAAGTGGACAAATGTTGTAAGTAAAAAAAAAATACATTTTTTATTGCAGTTCAACAAATTTTTAAATACAACAAATGTAAGACCATGTGTAAGTAATGAACTGAAGCTATTGATGGTCTTTCTAAGTTGAGCTAATAAAAAGAGCTAAAAACTGACCAAGAGCAATTCGACCATGCTCATTGTAGGTTTCCAAAGCCATTATTACAAAGAAATTTACTACTGATGAAAAAAGTACATTTTTACAATTTTTCAATGTATTCCTCACAAAATAGTAATAAGTACTTTAGTCGCCTATAACTAGAAAAGCAAGTTGGTATGTTGACTATACTATTAAAATAATGTAAAGTGCATCAACAAAAGGGCATATTTTCATGGCACTTATGTCCTTCTATCAAAAAGTGCAATTCAGCAATAACTCAAAAACAGTATATCTGACCATGTTCAAAATAATTTTCATTTAAAGTGTTTCTAAAGCATTACTTTTGTTATTTTTTTGGACATATGGCTCAGAATATAGATAGGGGACACACAATTTCTGCAACGTTCCTAGCGATTATTTCTGAAATTATTCATGTAATCAGAACAATTGCTTAGAAACCTTAAAGTGTATTTAAACAAACTAATATATGCCAGTTGTTGATGTTAGTGAAAAAAAATATTTCAGATTGTTATATGTATGAATCGCCCCCCTAGAAATATTTATTTTTGTTATTTAACTACCAAACTAATTACCGGCTTACACAAGACACTTATACTATAAATTTCGTCTATATACGTCTTGCAGTTTTTGAATAAAATGCCTGTGACATATGGACGAAAGTATGGATGTATATGATGAAAATATAAACGTTCCATTCTTGCTACTTTGGTTCCGAATCCTAAAAGTCATGTTCGCTTTGTTTACTTTTTAGTGTTCTGTACCCAAAACATGTCTATAGGAGTTTATTACTAAACCTCTGCTGTCCGTCCGTCCCTCTGTCTATCAACAGGCTGTATCCTATGAACTGTAATAGGTAGACTTTAAATTTCCAGAGGGTGCATTTCTATCACCTCTTTAATGAGGAATAATAAAAATAAATAAAATTAAAGTGGGGGGCCCCATACAAGAGACATGTAATTTGCTCGATTTTAATAATGGCATAAGGGGATGCATGAAATGTACACACAGTGTGTATTACTGTAGTCACTATATAAGCAATAATAAGATAAAATTTATAAATAAAAAGTCTCCATACAGGAAATATGTTATTTTCAGTGTTTTTTGTTCAATATTAATATCTCTTGTTTTTTATTAACTATTTTTAAAAAGTATGTAGTGTTCAATATTATATGGTGGTATGGAACACTTCATGCCCGAGTTCTACTCACAATTTTTTAAAAATTATTTTATTGATATTTGCAGAACCATAATGCAATATCTTTATTTTGCTAATGTAAGCATGTAATACAAAATATTTTTACTACATATAGTTTTTTTTTACACCAGATGGTACGGCTACGAGAAGGACTACAATATCCTTGTGATGGACTTGTTAGGGCCATCGCTCGAGGACCTGTTCAACTTCTGTTCGAGACAGTTTACCATCAAAACAGTCCTCATGTTAGCAGGTAATTAGTTAGAGAAAATATTGAATAGATATTTATTTTTATTAGGGTATTCAAAATGAGAAACCATTTTTTTTTGGTTTTTATGTTTTTCTGTATGTTTTTTATATTTACATTTCGAAATCCTGTGTTTGTTTCTTGCCTAAAATAGCATTTACCAATAACTTACTATTCAAACTTAATACACACTGCTGGAAATCCACATAATTTTTGAAAACACATAAATAGTAATTTTATTTATTTACATAAAACTTAAATCACAGCCTTGATGTCACACTAAAAGTAAGTATAGAGATACTTAGTTTATATAAATATTTACATCTGGCGATATTATTTTAATATGAATTGATAAGCTAAATTATATAAAAATAATAATTTGATATTCTTGGAATAAATTTCTTTTTTGGAAAATATATATTTTTTTTTTATATTTGAAAGAGCAATAACCTGGTTCATTGATATTTGTTTCTCTTTAACTAGAATGATAGTAAATTTTGTTCCAATTTAAAAATTGGAGTTTCTATATTTTGTATTAATAGCATTGTTGATATTTATTTATTTTGAATCAAGTTATACTGCTGAGGTCAACTTCACAACTACACATTCTTTTTTAGTTTACTCAAAAAAACTAATTTTTTCAGATCAAATGTTAGGCCGGGTAGAATATATACACTGCAAGTGTTTCATACACCGCGACATAAAGCCGGACAACTTCCTCATGGGCATTGGCCGGCACTGCAACAAGCTCTACATGATCGACTTTGGGCTGGCGAAAAAGTTCCGTGACCTTCGCACGCGCACGCACATCAGCTACCGAGAGGACAAGAATTTGACTGGTGAGTTGTGCATAGTACATCTTGTGTAATCCGTATTTATAATTACATTATTAATAGCAAGAATAATCTTGTATAAACAGTAGTAAGTTATTAATATACAGTTTCATCTACACCACTAAACCAGAGCTCTAATATCGGAGATCAGAAAACAGTCAACGTTCACAAACAAAACAGAAAACAATCAACAACAACAATTGTTTAAATAAAATCTTGTATTGGTAATAAGGTTGTAAGGTGTAATTTATTACACGAAAATAAAAATTTGTGTAATGATAATAAAAAAAAAAATATTTAAATATTATTTGTAATAAGTTTAGTTAAATTTTATTTGTCAATTTCAAATATTTCAACTTACTTAATATTATTAATGTATATGAAAAAGGAGAACTCAATATTTATGATTACAAAACTGATTTGAAATGCAATCCACTTAGAAACTTTTTTTTCTAAATAAAGTTCACAAATGAATACAATATTTTTAAAAGTATTGTTTTTTTTATTGGGACGTGTTTGTCAGAAGATAGAGTATGTGGATATGTTTTGATTAAAAAGGATGATCATAGTATTTAGTATTAATTAATACTTAAATATTTGTCATTGTTTAATATTTCTGGCATTTATTACATTTGGATTGAGTTCAAAATAGTTTAGCCGAGTTTTTATAAATATGACATTTTCTTTGTCATCAATTTTTTATGTAAAGGCATTTGGGAAATGGAAATTGTAAAATGCTATAAAGTAAGAATTTGGAGGGGCTTTCTGCAAAGGTCGATTTAAAATTTTAACACATTTCTTATTCTCATTGTTTAGTAAGTTGAACTTTTAGGGTTGAAGTGGATATCCTAAGCATTAACAGCTGCTGATAACATTAACATTCAATAGTCTCAAGGAAAGTTCTATTTCTATATCATTTAGATTTTTAAAGAATTCTCTCAAATGAGTTTGTTTGTTTATTTAATAGTGAAGAAATTAGTCTCCATATTGCTCATCTTTTTCAATATTTTTTAATATGCCTTAATGCACCAAAAGGTAAATAATGTAACTGCAATGTAAAGTACATAGTAAAAATTATAGTGCAATCAATACTAACATAATGGTATTGTAAGGGTCATTTGAATGATATACATTAGGTTGGGAAAAAGGTTTTTTCATATTCTATAAGTAGAAAGTGGGAGTAAAATATCTGTGGTTGTATTGTTTGTATTTGGCTAGTTTTCATATCCTTAAATATTGATTTGTTACCATTAATTATTGGTGGTTAAACATTGAAAAGATTGATTACTGGTGATGAAAAATAAATCAACTACAAAAAAATGTGCAAAAAAAGATAAAGATCAAAATGCAAGCAGGCTCCACAGGCTATACCAAAACCCAGATTAACTCATAACACATTGATGCTGTGTATGGTGGGATCGGAAGGGCATTATTAATTATGACCTTTTTACTGTCAGGGCAAACCATCAATTCTGATCTCGACTTCCAATAGCTGATGAAACTCAAGCAAAAATTAGAGAAAAACAGCCAGAATTTATCAACAGAAAGAGTGTGGTTTTTCACCATGATAATGCCAGATCACACACATGTTTAGCCACTCAGCAAATATAGAGAATTTGGTTGGGAAGCTTTAATGCATTCACAATATGGCCATTGACCTTGCACCCTCCGATTTTCACCTGTCACGGTCTCTTCAGAATTTTTTAGGTAGCATTAGGTTAACATCAAGAGGACTGCCAAAACTACTTGTCGCAGTGTTTTGATCAGAAGTCCCAAATTTTCGAAAACAGGGGCATTATGTCACTACTACCTACAAAATGGCAACAACTTGTTGGACAAAATGACATATATATTATTATTATTAAATGTAAATAAAATAAATGAAAAATTATCTTGAATACGTATATAAAATATGAAAAAAGTTTTCCCTGACCTTATAGATTAGGATTTGTAATAAGAATTGTTATTTCATTGTTGTGTCCTACTGCAAGTAATAATATTATTTTCATTGGTGGAACAGTGTCGCAATTAGTAATGTACATCGAAATGTTATTTCCTTATTTATCATTATACCGTGTAGGTATATATGGTATTAAGACACTTGCTATGCAAATTGCAGTGTTTCATACTCCATTAGGAAAATGTGCTTTTGGTATTTAATAATTGTATGGTAATTAGGATATGATTAAATATCTCTAAATTCTTTTGTCTCATTAAATTGGTATTTCTAATACAATCACTAATAAAAACCCCACATGCCCTTACTATACAACATCTTAAGGGTTAATTTTTAAATAGTCTATTCCTTATTTTGTATTATTTGAATTGACTATTTATAATAAAATTTCACCTTATGGTATACATTGCATGTCTGTCTACGCAGGCACGGCGCGCTACGCGTCCATCAACGCGCACCTCGGCATCGAGCAGTCGCGGCGAGACGACATGGAGTCCCTCGGTTATGTACTCATGTATTTTAACAGGTTGGTGATGTGTGTGAACACTTTAAAAACAATGCTGTTAGAGAATTGAAGCCCATATAAATTGATACTATACTGTGTTTTTTTAGACAGTTCATTAAATTTGAAATTAAAATATGCTTGGTATATATATTTAGAACAAGTGCGTCTTGGTTATTCTTATTGATTGATTCTATAGTTATATAGAATAAAAAGGATCCTATGTGTCGAGATCTGTTTCATATTTATGAAGTCTGTTGTCATTTTGTTGTTTTTGCTTTCAAATCAAAATTTTTCATCTTTTTTATGTCCTTCTACAAGAAGGCCATTTCAACAAATTATTCTTTGATTGGAAATTATATTTGTGCAATTTCTGTGAAATACTTGTACCATATTTGCTATAATGTTCATTGAATAGTTATATTTACTAATCATATATGAAATTTATGATTTCATATATGTTTACTAATCATATATGAAATTTATGATTTCATATATTGTTTGTTTCTAGGAGATTGACAAGGATTTCAATTTATTTTTCCTTTTAATGACATATTTTATATTCTCTACATTCTTATTATGTACTAGCTGTTTTCCACTCGCTTCAATGAGCTTTAATTAAAATTTGACTATCATTGGTTTATTTCGCGATTTAAATCTTGTACTTTCCAATAACCATTGCTTTTCTATAAAAAGTATCTAATGACCAGGCTGGATCTGCCCTTGCCTGATAACATATTCCAGTATGTGATGTATTTGTTTGCAATATTTGGTAATGGTTCTAGTGCACTTGAAACACATAAAATCAAACATACGCTTTCACATTTATAATGTATTATATGGATGGTTTGACTACAAAAATGTATGTAATGTTATATGTCAGTAGGTTAATGATGTAATTCAAAAATATTATTTAGGGTTATTGCAACAGTTATATAAAATAATATTACAAAAAATACTATTATGCAACCCTTACATAATTTTGAAGAAGTTGAATCAATTGATATATCAAGAACCATTTTGCCCACAGAGGTTCCCTTCCATGGCAAGGTCTGAAGGCTATCACCAAGAAGCAGAAGTACGAGAGAATTAGTGAAAAGAAAATGTCAACGCCCGTAGAGGTGTTATGTAAAGTGAGTAATAGTTAGCTATAGGCCTAAGGACTCTATAAGGCCTCGTGGGGTTATATTGCATGTAACTGGGGTGACTGCAATTTTTCTGAAACCAATAAAGGCTCTAAATTACTGTGATATTAACATTTGATGATTTATTAGAAACAAGTTACAAATCAGTAGGCATAAGTTGTATTATCCAATATGTGAATTTTTCACACTTCCCTTAAATATTATATTGGGTTCGTTCATATGGACATAAAGGAAGTAAAGAACAAATCAAGTAAAGGAAATATGTATTGTGTCATAATAATTATTATAACAACATACTATTTTAATCACATTAATGAAATGATTTATTATTTCAACTGTCACCAGAATATAATTAAAATAACATTTTTTTTTAGTTTTGCGTTGCCTTTGCTATGGCATATCTATATATACATACATTATTTTTCTATATACTATATTTACATTTATTACAGTCTACTGTAAATATTAATAAAATGCGTTTTCACTGATGGTTACAAAACATTGAACATGGGAGAAGCATTGCACTCTCGCTATAGCACCTAGTGCTCTCATATCATATTAATGTAGTTTCATGAGGCTATAAAGAATATACATATGCAGAAAATACAAGGAATTATTATGAAATGTTTGATCTATGAAATGAGTCTAATAATGTAATGTATCATGTGATAATAATACAAATATGTATATAAAACCTGTTTACCTTGTTGTTTGCAATAATATATAATAGGTGCTATTTTGTTTTTTTTTATTACTTTAATGTTATCCATGTTATTTATTTTTTAATAGTAGAAAACTCCATGCTGAATCTATGACGGCCTTCTAGGCGTAGACAGTAGGAAGTCTGTCTGCTGAGCCATATCTGAGGTCTAGTACCCAGGCAACAAAACAAGTTTGTGAAAAAAAACGATATATATGTGTATATACATTTTAATCATATTTTCCACGTCTGGTTTAATTTATAGGTTCCATTCTAGTGTTCTCCCAATGTTATGTATTTTTGTTACCAGGGTTTCCCCGCTGAATTTGCCATGTACCTAAATTATTGTCGCGGGATGACTTTCGATGAATGTCCGGACTACATGTACCTTAGACAGGTAAGATATTTGAAATAATAGTATGAAATTTTAACTTAATAAGTCATGCAGACTGATGAACTAGGATACAAATTGTTGATGAGGTTAATGACCAATTGATACTTAGTTTCAATTAAATTTTATTTATTTATTGCATTATTGGTCATTAATGCTAGATTTTAAATATGTTGTGAACTGTTAAGGGGTATAGAAGTGTTCCTAGTGCAAAAATGCTACTCAAACATTGACTGAGCTTTGTTAAATGAGAGGCCAGATGTGATAGTGAATGTGAGATGTAGTTTTTTGTGTAATTGCAGTAGTAAAGAGAGAAATACATCCATAGAAAAGTACTGTTCTTCTAACAGAAGCATTTAAGACAGTTGCACACTTGCTATTACCACGGTACTGCTGGCATTTGTTGGGTATGAAGACATGAAATGAAACGGCGGCATTTTAGTTAATGTTGTTAATGTGTTGACATATATAATATGTCTTCGTACTATATTGTTATAATGGTTATAAAAACATAACAGTGTACAATTAATATTTTTGTATGTCTTCAATCTTCATCATGTGATAAATAATAAAGTTCTATTTTTTTTTCTATTCTAATTCTCTCTTCTACAACAGCAAAGTCTATGTTTCACTACGTTTCCGGTTTATTTCCACCTAGTACTAATTCTAGCAAATTCTGTTATTTTTTTTGAGAAAAAAAATTTCATATTTATAATTTTAGTATTGATGACCAATTATGCAATGAAAAATTGTTTAAATTGAACTATTTTCGTTTTATTTTATCAATTTCTTTATAATATCCATAAAGTAAGAAATATTATCTTAATAACAGCATTATGGAGATTTATATATGATTTTTTTTATTCATTTTATTTTAGACTACATTTTTTTTAAATTCCATTTAAATTTCTCACATTTTTAAATGTATAGTTTGTATTGTCCTTGAAAAATTTTAAGGCCTAATATTTATTTCCGTATTATCTAGTAAAGTTTTTCTGCACTAAACTGATTACGGGTTATATTAATCTGGTAATGTAATTGTGTACAGTTAGAAAACTATTAAACAATGGCCATTCACCTGATTTATGTCCATTTATCTGCTCAGAGAAGTAAAAATCGAGTGTTTCTTAACTGTTCCATTGACTCAGATGTCATAATTATCATATTTTCTTCAAGATCTGACTGACAGATGTTTGCATATCTTATTGACACGGGTACTGCCTGCTCTGACACAATGCTAACGAATAGCACTAATGGAACCACTAAAAAAATATATTTGACATATAGAAAAAATATTTTAATTTTATATGATTCATGAAAGATAAAAAAATTGAAACTATATAAGATTATGTATTGACTATTTATACACAAATAAAATTTATGTATATATGTAGTCTGGTTAAATACGCTATATATAGTTGAATCTTGGCAAGTCAAAAACCTCCAAAATTGTTGAAATCTAAACCCTCTATTCGGCATAATAAACATGAGTCCATACAAGCCATTTTCGTACATGCCTTCCCTCTATATTTCGAAGAAATAAATTGGACCTCTGTACCTCAAACATAGCAATTTTAACTTCATTATTTGAAACTTATTACTCTATAACTCGAAGAATAATAAGTTATGGACTTTAAGAATTTGTCTGCATTGTACGAACAATTTAGCAGTATACAATAATTAGCATTACCAATTCTAAGAAATTATAAAGTAATTTATGACTGACATTAACATATGCTTGCTTACTTGATGTCAGGTGTTTCAGTTTATGTACTTAAAAGTATTAGTTGAAACCCTTCATAAGTAGAAAATTATGACTGGAATTTTTTGGCATGTCCCCTTTATATTCGCCTTTGACTGACTGTATACACATAGATATAGAATGTGTAAATATTAAGATGTTTATAACTACATTATCCACTAAAGGAGAACTAGACTCTTGCTACAAAAAAAAGTGACGATATATCAGATGTTCTACAATAATACTGAATATCGTTCCACCTTCATATCACTCTAATTCATCAATTTGTGATAGATACACAATTTTAGCATTTTCAATTTCAGACAAAATAAATGGAACATATGGCAGTTCTAACAAAACAATAACAAGTAAGACTTACATTGTCTATATCTGTAACTTACGCAGAATGTGACCTCTCTTCGCGACGTCCGCGATAATAATTTGTATTATCTAACGCAATACATACGTCTGCTGCTCCTTGAGTCATTTTACTTCACAGTTATTTTGGGTCGCAACAGTTGAATACATAACGATTGGTGCATAAATCGGCCTAGTTTCGCTCATTTTCCTCATAACCTCGTATCGTTTTTGAGTATTTGAAAGAAATATGACAGCAGAGTCGGTTATGTCTTACAAAATTTTTAGATAAATAACCTATTTTGGAGAAGGTATATCTATGTAGAGAGAAAGGTATAGTCTGAAGTTTGATGTAGCATCTTAATTAGTTACATTTGGCAACGCAATTTATATACATTGTAACAACTTTTTTGGAAAGATATTATATATTTGCTTGAAACTAAGTCATAGCTATCATTCCCTGTCCCGATGAGTCAGTCACAGTGAGCGCACTTGGCGTTTGTTGCGCACACCTAACGGGCCCACGCGCAGGCGCCAGGTGCCACGATAGATAAATAGCATAAGAATTACTCGACTCGGCAGTGTCCTTGAAGCGTTGACGTCATTTCGATTGCAGTCATTCAGAGCGCGAGAGGATTGTTGCTCCTTTAGGAATAAGAAATAGTTTTCTAAATTATAATACATTAGGATTTTTACCACAATATTAAGTATTTGAACATTCTTCCAATATATATTTTTTTTATTTAAGAAAAAAGTTTATAATCATTCAAGTTGTCTACAGGCAATTCACAAAGTAACATGTACACAGCGTATTAGAATACAACAGTGTAAAATCATTACTAAAACATATCCATATCATAACTAAGTAGAGATGACAAAATTTTTTCCAAATTATATTACATATATTCAATGATTTTAATAATTTGTAGACCATTTGTATGTTTAGATACTTACATATCATTAAACTTTGTAGCTAGTATGGACTTAACATATCTATATATAAATACATAATATATTTTGTATGTACATATAAATAATTCATATTATGTATAAATAATTATTATGTTTTTATTAAGTAATTAGTTTTTTTTGTAAGTACATAATATTTTAACTGAGTTACTTTCCACTGTACACAATGTTTTTATCTAAATGTCAGCTATCTCGTGATTATACTAAAAAGTATAAATTATGGTCAATTTAATATACATGTCACAATATTTTTTAATTACTTTTCCTCTTGTTTTTCTCATTCTGACACCAACAGCATCACAGCAGTAAACATGAATAGTTTTTTTCTTTGTTAACTATCACTGACTATAATTGTATTATCAGTTGATCATACATTTAAATTTAAATTAAATTTATGTACTAATATAACCAAAGAGGTACATACATTATTTTTTTACTAGCCTTTTGATATCAGCAATAGATTTTAAAACTGTCCAAGAGCATGTCTGACCATGCTTGTTACAGGGTTCGACGCCATTATCACTAAGAAATGCCCTACAGATGACAAAAGTACATTGTTACACTTTTTCCATGTTTCCCGCACACAATAGTTAAAAGCACTTTGTCACCTATAATTAAAAAACAAGTAGGTATGTCGACTATCACCATTAAACTATTGTAAAGTGCATCAGCAAAAGAGTGTATCTTCACGGCATTTACGTCCTTTTGTTGAGAAACGCAGTTTTTCGGAAATAACTCAAAAACAGTATATCCGAACATTTTTTAAATAATTTTCACTAAAAAGAAAGTGTTACTTTCGTTATTTTTTTTTACATTTAGAAAATAGAGGGGGGACTCACAATTTCTGCTCCTTTTGGAGCGATTATTTCCGAAATTATTAATGTAATCAGAAAAATTGCTTAGAAACCTGAAGGTGTTCTTAAAGGAACTGTTTGCCACACACTGACGTTTGCTGAAAATATTTTTTTTCAGCTTCTGTTATATGTATGGAGTACCTCCCCCTAGAAATATTTATTTTTGTTATTCAACTACCATACTAAGTAGCGATTTCTACAAGGTACCTACACTATTAATTTCATTACTAAACATTTGTACTTTTTGACTAAAATGCCTGTGACATACGGACGGACATGACGAAACTATAAAAGGGCTCCGTTTTTATCAATTTGGCTCGGAACTCTAAAAATAGAATTTCCATCTTATTGAGCATAAATATTCACACTGCATCTGAAACTAACTCAATAATACGTTAGATTTGCCACAACCGGTCTATTGTTACATTTTGTGTGGTGGCGCGATCTGCGTCGACGGCACTCTCGCTCACACCCGTATTCACGAACGACATTGCGCTCAGTGACACCATGCGTTTATTGCGCATGTCATTTTTAGAGCCAAAATTTATACAATAAAAGCTCATGGCATAAGTGTGCGCATAGCGGTAGCAGCGAACAATGTGGGTGTGAGACAACTTCTAAACCTAAGTGCTTTGAATTCAATCGAGCATATGTTTGGAGTTTAGTACAGCTTTTGTTCACTATTCAACATGTCAGTACTGTATCTTCCGTTATTGCATCTAAAGTTTAATTATTTGTAGTGATTGATACAAATTATTCTAGAATGAAAACTGGATTATGTACAAACGCGAACAATGTTGCTGTAAATATTTCTTAGCTCTAAATGGCGTATTATCAGACGCAGCACATTGAAACAGTCATAATTTAATTGAATCACTTTAGATGATAAGTTGTACAAAGTTAGATATTGATATCAAGATAATGTGTGTGGAAGTACTAATCCATATCATTAAAATTGTATTTTATGTCCTGAATCCAATCACATTATTAGAATTTCTAATATCTATTTAAAATGTTATCAATGTCAATACCAGAAGTTAATACTTAATCTTATGAATTTAGTTATACGAGAATTGTCAAATTAGTTACAGTTGCATAGATGAAGACTTAAAAATATTTTAATTACCACAGAGATATTTTTGGTATTTTATACAATAATATAGAAATATGAAGTGCGGGACTGTTAATGCTCACGGCACACTTGGACAGCATCCCGGATATCTCGATATGTACACATTTTAACTTATAGTTTATGCGTGCAGTTATTTCGTATCCTGTTCCGTACGATGAACTACCAATTCGACTACACGTTCGACTGGACGGTGCTGCGGCAGCGCAAGCAGCACATGGACGCCGGCGGCGCGGCGGCGCAGTCCAACCGGCGGTCGCCGTCGGTGGCGCGTCGGCCCGTCGCGCAGGCCCCGCAGCCGCCCTCCAACAACGAGGTGATGCCCCTCTCCAACACGCATACTGACCTAGAGCATGGCCGCGCCGCCGCCGGCGCCGCCCCCGCCGGCAGACAGGTACGCGGCCACCCCCCCGACACACCAACACTACCTGATGCAATTACACATCACATGTTTATACATACACATGCAGCTATATATACTCTCTTGACAATATTCCAGTTTAGATTTGTCATTTATAATAAATATTGCCTGACTATAAGTTTGATAAATGTTTTGTAATTAATGTAATCCTATTTAGAAAACCTACACAATTTATATAGTATTTTACTAGATTTTTGTATTTTATATATTTTATTTTTTATATACTCACATTTATTCCCCAGAAGGGTAGGCAGGGACCACATATCTCCACATTGTTCTCTGCATAATTCTCTTGCTTTACTGACATCCATCAATCATTAAACATTCGTCCAAAGTAGTCAGTTTCAGGCACAAAATTTAGCCCTTTTTTGCTTATTGATATCACCAATGTCTAAACTGCCACTTTCTACTGTAGTTACTACATTTTTCAAACCACACCATTCTCTAACACCATTGTTTCTATATCTAAATATCAAAGACATTTCATAGACCATAGAGGGTTCGCATCTTTACTGTACTAATTCTAGTTTCATATATCTTTGCCATGCCCAACTTGGTATCAAAACTATTGAACGGATAGCAAAACGCGCTCGTCACGAGACTCCCTATTCATGATAGTAAGCAATACCCCATTCGCTTTTATTTCCTGCATTTATTTTCATTTCAATATTTCTATCATCTTAGTCATTTGGACTACCTGAATCACAAACCCTTTCACTTGTTCAACTTTCTTTTACTTCTTTTATACGTTATCACCTTAGTAATGCTGAGACATTTACTTTGATATATTTTTTTCCTAATAATCAGTTTAGTCCCATCTTTAAAATATTATTTGATACCGGGAATAGCAGCTATATGCACTTACACACATGATGGGTATAAATTCTTTCAAATGTTTTCCTTAACTGTGATCTCATTAAAATTGCACACATGAAGATTTGTATGAACATCGTGTAAAGAATAAACAGATAATTTATGAAAGTAGTATGATTAGACATAATGAATGTGATAGAAAATACATACACAAAGTGGATTAAAAATGTTGAGAATGTATTAACCCACAGCAATTTCATTATCATTTACTCACGTAAAGAGAGATCTGTGTATGTATAAAAATAACACATTATTTACATTAACTTAAACAAAAAATATTACAATTAACTACAAGTTGTGACTCATATATTACCAAATTTACATTTGAATAATAAAAGCAGAATATTGAAAATTTCAAGATTTTCAAATGAAAATTAATCATCTGTGATTGCATTAAATCACTCTTTACCTGAAATTGATCTATGTATGTACTTATGATTAATGGTTTCCACAAAACAATATTAAAATACCAGATTAATTTTTACCCTGGAAGAGACATGTTGTAATTATACTCTATTACAGCAATACCATTGTATTTTTGGTATTTGCTGTTCTAACTTAACCCAATCCCGAATTTCCTCTCTTGTGAGTAATAGTGCAATACTGTATGAGGCACAACGTGTGTGACAGTACAAATAGTTATATGTTATTTTGAATGGAGTCATCATTATGTCAATAGATAGATGTTCCCCGACACTAATTTATAGAACAAATATCTATTATTATTTTACTATATTTATTTGATTTCATTACCATACTGAATGCCATACGATACCATGTTATTGACCAACATACAAATACATGCACTACAGAGCTATTTCCATGAATATTATCCACTTATATTCAATCATGTCATCAACACACTCACATCATTTCATCCTCTAACCTCGGCCGCCATCAAAGATTAATGGGCAAGCGTTCTTCGTAATTGACCATAATTGTTATTTATTAAAAACCTTTCATATTAGTGACGATGTAGATGTAGTCTATACGTGAAATGTGATGATTTCTATGTGTAGAGATATTACAAGCCAGTAAGTATCATATTTTATGAAATACTATGTGTTAAAGATGTTGTTCATGAAAATTACTTGTCTCGTTTCATACCTCAAAATTGATTGATGTAGTTCATAAATAAAAAGAATATAGTGTAAGCTGTATAATATGATTTAGGCAGCATGCAATGCAATGAATACTTATCTTCTATGTAGCAATGCATAACTATTGGTTCATTAGAAAATGTAACAAGGCGTTCGCCACATAATTTATCTAGATAGTTACGAGTGGTAGGGATTTTAGCTGAAGAGCCAAGAAACGAAACAGTCATAATTAACATAGGAATAAATGTACAGTCGGCGCTTGCGACCCCCGCGGAGGCGAACCACAAGCTGTCCGCCGTACACCACCAGCCCAGTCAGCCCAAAACACTGCTCAAGAAACAGTCCACAGTCTCCTAGGCTAGCCTACTTAGCTCACTGCACTAGACGTCTATATAGCGTTCGGCATAGAGTTTGTAAATTGAAATGGTTTGTGCTCTGATCGATGTGATAACGTAATAATTTTAAAAAAAGTGAATAAATTGTAATGATACATAACATTCTATTTGTTTCAAAGATGCTTTGTTTGCTCATGTGAGTGTTAAAAAGCGCAACTGTGATTTATTTCTCATACTTTTGTATGTTCAAATCTTAATTCATCTTATTTGAAGCTCCATAAAATGTATAGAATTTCACCAAGAAACATATTACGTCACACCTCTTTTGCAGAAAGGTAGGCAAAATCCACAGCTCTTCACTTAGTATGATCCTGAATTAGTTTCTTATATATTTTTTTTTACAATATCAGACAGTGCCCCTAGTTCACATTTTGCATATCCGGGCAGGAGCATGCAAAGATTGGAACTTTAGCAGCCAGCCTTAATAGAAATGTCATTTTATAAATTTCAAGGAGCCACGAATCTTGGATACTATATTTACATTTTATTCCACACTAGCTTTGGCCAGCAGCTCTGCCCTTGTTGACAGAGAATGAAATCTTTCACCTTTTATATTGTGCTTTCAACCACAGTCTTGATCATTGTTCTGCTTTTGGATCAATTTTTGTCTTTTGATTTAGACCTCGGTTCTATTACCAATGACCAATCCACATAAGTATTTGTATTACGTTAACACGAGTGAAGCCGTGAGAAAAACCTTAACTAATTGGTCGTCAGCAGCTTCCAACTCGTGCTGTGCCAGAGTGGGGTGCTTAAGGTCCAAGCGCCTCATACGGAAATAATAAGATTGTGGAAGTGTATGTTTGAGCAGTAATGTAATTTAAACTGAACAGACAAGAAAGCAGGGTTGACTCAACCATGAAATGAAGGAACTACATATAAACTATTAGGATAACACTCTAGAGTATTAATAAAAATGCGTAGTCTATTATAACTGTTCATTGAAGCATCAATATGGGATGCCAATTGCGTGAGCCTGACTCGTTTTAATGGGTTTTGCTTATATTTGGTACGGACTTCACTTGTCGCGTAAAGCGAGAGGGATGCTACGCGCGACTATCTTTCTCTATTGGAGTAGGCAGATTTTATTTGTGCAGGCAATTCTCTTACTGCACTGCATTCTTCTAGCACAATTTTCTGCTTAACAAGATGTCTAATGCGTAGGTACATATATATAAAATTTATTTTATTTAAAATTGAATAATTAAAATAAAAAACTGATAAGAGATGACAAGGCTGTGGTGTTGGACCAATCCACATGGAAGGATAGTTGTAAAGTATTAAACATGTATCGGAGTTGTATAAAATGTGGCTGGATCTTTCACACGTTTATCCCGTGATGTAATTTTTTATCAATATGAATGAAGTGTCGCGTCAAAATCCATTCACGGAATGATTACTTAGGGAATCACGTAAGTGACATGGTAGGGAGAAATATCGTTGCTTGTACTTTGAGATGCATACATATACGTCTCAAACAGTGGTGGTTCGTAGTTAAAACTGTTCCATTATCAAAATGATATTTCAGTCGGATACTATGTTATGACAGATCTGTCTTAAGGAACTGTAAACAACTCGGAGCTATAATGTAAAAAAGTTTTAGAAAATCGTGCAATAAGGTAAAACAATTTTTATTTTATTATGTTTGCCCTTTTATTTTATAATTAATTGATAATTACCTAAAATATATTGGATTCACCTTCAGTTGCTTAAAACATAGGAAAATTAGTTGAAAGTAATAATTTGAGATTGTCAAGGAGGTGAAATTGATTATATCATGGAACATTTCATAATGCTTTTCATCAAACATTTGACAATGCTTGACATCACCCATTTATCTGGATAGTGGTTCTAAAATAAGCATGTTGCTCCATTACTTAGAACCAAGGCTTACATGCAAAGTAGATATACAATTTTGTATTTCTATCATTTATAATATTAACATTTCCATTTATTGTTAAAAGCTTTCATTCGGTAGGTACCGTTTTAGACATACAAATCATATCACACAGTACAAAACCTAGTGAAATAATTTTAGGATGTATAAATAAGAAAAGGTTGAGTTGAGTCATTTTAATGTAAAAGTTTATTGTTGAGCGCAAAGTGAATTCATAATTATTTAGTATTTGCCTAGAGTTTTATTAGTTAAAATAATTGTAACATGCACCCTATGTGTAGTATTTCATAATATTATTTGCACATTCTAGTTAGGTTTAATTAATTTTTTTCTCTTTTTAACAGTGAAAGCGATCATTACGCTCGGCAGCCACGGAGAGGGCGGCGAAGAAACGGGCCCGGTAGAGGAATACACGCGTCGGTGACTGCAAATGGTGCGAATGCGAGAGAGAATGCGAGAATGCTCTATATCCCTTATTGTGTAATGGCGCCCGGGGAACACTGAATCTGATCCGCATGCCCGAGGGCGTGGCTGCCGACAGGCCGCGGAATGGCGCCCGCGCACCGCCGCGCCACTGCGGACAACGCCTCGAGTGGCGATCGCTGATAATACTAAAAATCACAAGTAGTGTCTTAAGCAGTAATATGTCGATTCTGTGTAGAAATCAACATGTTTGTGAAGATGTTTTGATATTCTTCGATATATATTACGGTTATATATATCTCTTTTCTTTTGCTTATGTCGCTCATGGGTTATTTGTGATTCGAGTTGTCTGTTTATATTTTCATAAAACAGTTACATTTATTTTTTAGTGAAATATTCAAATTTGGTGTAATTAATATGTATATGTTTATCTATATAATATTTAAATATATAAATCTTCACTATTTAGTTTTAGTCATAAGTTTTCCTAATTGGTTAGTTTCCAGCGAAGTATAGAGTAATATTAAAAATAACTTTTTTAATTGATGATTATTCTGAAAATAGTATGTAAATATAATCTTGCAAATTATAGGTGAAATAACTGCAAAAAATTTAATTCATAACTAATTAAAGATATAAATACTTACAAAACCTCGGTATATATTTCTAAAATAAACAAAGAAAAAAAATGTAAAAATAAGAAAAATCTTATAAAAAAAAAACACGTTTTCGCCTATTGGGAACACAATATTAGTGGTACTGGATTCAAAAAAATTTTTTTATAAATAATGTCTGATTAATCTTGTTAATATGGTTTAATGTAAAAACTAAAAATGTACATACATAAAAGTAACAATGCATGTGTTTCTTATGGGCGAGATTAATGATGTATTAAAAAAAATAGTTAAAAATACCAATAGTTATAAATAAAAAGATAAACAAAATGTAAATAGATTCATTAGGCAGTGTTCGTTTTGAAACTGTTTTATAAATATAGAAGATAGTTAAGAATACTGTATAGGGCCACGGTGATATATTATTGCTTATTTTCTCTTTTTAAATGAAGAAAACGCATCTCATCAAATGAAATTGTGGCAAATGAACTTTGGGTTTATGAAAATCCTTGTAATTATAAGCAAGAGTATTTTTTCATTATAAGTTGCATGGCCACTGAAGCGATAACTGCCTTAGATTTTTTAAGTAAAATGATAGAGTGAAAGAGTCATGATTCTTATGTATGTTATGAAGTTAGGCTGTCACCATCATGTTCTGAAAATGGTGAACATGATAGGCTTTGAAATATGAAATTGGTAAAATTATGGGATAGAAAACCATACGAAATCTGACGGCTTGGCTAGTTTTTATTTATGTAAATATTACATAGCAGCGGCTGAGGCAAGTCGAATGTAGATACACCAACTGACGAAGTGACATTATTTTTTTGTTTTATATAATGGTAGACCTACCATTTCGAAACTGGCAACGTATTTCCTTACTTATTTGTGTGTATACCGTTCGTTTAAAGTTTATGACGCGTTCTCAAGCTTTACGATGGCTCGGAGATAGAATGCAAAAGATGAACAACAACCGAAGAACTTATATCACCGTAGCCCTGTTCTTTTTGAGGGTTAAAGTTGGGATGTACGACTGCGACGACGGTCTCACTTGAGAAACATATCAGTTGTATTTCTGTTGCATATCCTTATTATGACAATTTTGTATTGGTCACTGAATGTACAGGCCTGAGAAATTGTAATGTCGGCTATATAGAGATTTGTTTAGTTTCAAAAGAAATTTCTTTTATAGTTTTTGTAAAGTTTTTTGATATTTTAATAGTGAAAATATGTTACATTTATTTGATAGAGTAGAATACAAAATGAAACAATGTTACTCCCATTACACATCAATCACAATTTGTTTTACTATTGATTAATTTAAATTTAATTAATTGATTCTTTTTGATTGAATATGAAGTAGATAATATTAAGGATTTGAATTAGACATCGAAAAATAATTATTCTACTAACATTTTCCCACATTAAATTAAAACTGTTTTTCGTTATTTTACATTTCTGCAGCAGTTGTCATTTTCAAGTCCCATTTTAATCCTCCGGGTGAACGCAACTAGTTCTAAGATGAGAGAATGTAATAGTGTTTTTTTTTAAAAAAAAAGATTTAAGTGTTATAAATGGAGACAAAATAATTTTCGGCTTTGGAAATTAATATGTGCATTGACAATATCATATTTTAATGTTGTTTAAGTTTTAAAAATCTCATTATTTCATGCCAAAACTATGCTTCAGAAATAGAGGTTGTTATGTAACATAAATAAGGTTATTTATGCTTTCGAAATTCGGCAATTTTTCGTATAGTTTTCTTTAAAAAAGTTACAAATGAATTTTTAATTAAAAAAAATTGTGTGCATTATTCTTATAAAACATATACAGTTACAGGCTTAAGATTGTAGTTTCTTGTCCGGCTTGCGTTGTAATTACTGTTTAAAATACATGCAGGAATTTTGTAACACACAAGTTATGTTATGAATATTCTTATTTCGATCTATTGCATGCGTAAATTTTAACAGAAATTGTAAACTTACAACTTTCTGTATGAAGAGCATGACTACTACCTCCACATTTTTAATTCAGCAACTTCTTCAAAGCCTTTTCTCAATGATATTTGTTATTTCGCAATTCTTAAAATATAGTAGATTTCTGTTTGTATGTTCCCATTTCAATTGCGTTTCGCATTCATTGCAAATCCAATTATTTTTGGCAGTTTCTTTCTCCATATAAAGGTCAATCGAAATTTCAGATAGATCATATATAATTGTAACGAAATTTCCGAGAATAGTAACTTGAAGCCAAATTAAATGTTGGTTCATTTGAAAAGCGACACTTAAAACCACAGAGAAGAAGCTCCCTATGGTCTTGTATCTAAAAGCGATTTACATTTTTAATATAGCCCGATGTGCAGGCATAAATATGATTTTCTTGATTTATCTGCAAGCTCTACAGAGTACTATATGTATAAAGATAGTGTGGCTGCATGTAAAAATGATCCAGTAAATTATCTTTTTTTCATATTGCTTTTTCAGTTTAAACTTGACAGTATTCGATTTTTCAGCCCATACAATACACCGAAAATACATTTGTGTAACTATATGTTATGTGTTTTAAGGGTTCCATACCTTAAAGGAAAAAGGAACCCTTATATGATCACCTCACTGTCCACCTATCTGTCTGTCATGACCCTTTTTCTCAGGGTCGCGTGGATGTGTCAAGTGTACAGAATACTTAGGTCTGGAGTTCCTTGGTACTGTAAAAAATCAAGATTTCAAGTCAACATAAAAAAAATTTTGTTATTTTTGGAACATACTTTAACACTCGTAAGGGAATCAAAACCTGTACTTCCTATTGATCTAAATTTATGAAATTTGGAAAGAAAAACGGTCTCGCATTATAAACATTATAAGCTTGTAATTGTAGTATGGACTGTGATGCAGACCGATATATGGGAGTATAATTTTTTACTTTTTGCTATGAACTTTTAGGATTTTCGATACTGGTTTCCTGGAACCAATATCTACATACTTAGGTATATAAGGAACCATCCGAGTGCTAATCCTATTCGTACTTGTCCAGTTTTTTCAACTACGATACTTCCATATTATGTTGTTAATACACCCATTTTACCAATTATATCTTCTGTTGGGAGTTCCACACCATCCGCGGCCAAATGGTGCAATTTTAGGCCTTACCATCAAAAGCTATATAAATCAAAATTGACTGAAAATATTTACTTGTTCTTGTGATACGATGATCTCAACTTATCCCCGCCGTTACTTAGAACATGTAAGTTATTTTGTCTCCATTGGAGTCGAGTATATTTAATGTACTGCACTTTTATTATGAATTAAATAATTAAAAATAATTCTATTTCTGTTTTTTTTTTTGTTACCTGACGTGTCCATTCTAAAAAAAAAAGAAAGTGCGCGGACGCCCTTCAAAAATAATCAATATCGGTGTAAAAGTCTTACCTCTACTGTAAGGGAGTTCTCTACTATCTTATTTCAAAGCTTTTCACATACATTCGCTTTATCAATAATTAAAATTAATATTTCTCAATAACTTTTCGTAGAATAAATAATTTGCCCCTTTTCACACAATTTCACAAGCACACATCTCGAGACCGGGAACCATTCTGCACTTCGAGTACACCAGAAGATTAAGCATTACTTTAAAAGGCGATCATGCAGCAATCCTAAATCGGCGTGGGTATAAACAAGAAAATTAAGAGGAATTATGGCGTCAGTGCCAGGTCACCTGCTAACATCGATGATGGAGCAGGGCATAGTGGAAGGCGCGTTTGTTTGAAGAGTTGTTTGCAGTCATTTTTTTTTCGCTCTGGTTATAAAAAGTGTAGCATGCCAGTCGATATTTATTGACGTTTCGTTTAGAATAATTAAAACAAATAGAGCTGCAAAAAAAATTTTTTTGGTACAATTTTTGTTTTAGTGCTGTTTCGAACAAAGGTCCTTAGACTACCGTGTCTCTACGCCTTCGATTGTTATGAATTATCAGAATTTAAAAAATTGAGGTTTTTCCCAATCAAATAGTATATATTAGAATGAATTTTTCGTTTCTTATTGGATGTTCAAACAGTTCTTAATACAGTCGATTAAAATTTTGAATACTTGCGGTCTCTCATCATCTTTTTAAACTCACTAACTAAAAGTCACAACAATTTCGCATTCCACGTCTTCCTTTTAACGGCCCTTAGCCCGAACAACCGTACAAAGGAGAACGTGGAACGAAAAATTAATTTTAAAAGTAACTTTCTATTAAGAAAGTTACTTTTAAAAACAATTTATTAAATTAAATAAATTTATTAAAACGCCAATTTAAAATATTGGCAACCACTGGCTCGCTATAAGATTTGATCCGGCCCGAAGACATTTTGAAAAATTTGATGTCTGATATCTATCGCTAAACATTATGAACACTACTTTAAAATGCACTACTTTTAAACGCGGCCCGCGAACGTATTTGCACACTAATGTTTGGCTCACAAAATATGTCAGGTAGCCCATATCTGGTTTAACAGAAAATTATGGAAGGGACCCTTAATTTGTTTTTTACTTCGTTTATTATACTTTATAACAATATGCGTTCCGCGCGCATGCCCTACCAAGAGAAAGTTATTCTCACTCATATCGCAATGAACCATGGGAGTAAGACAGAGAAATGTGAACTTTTAAAATCTTAAATTATTTCAGCCATGAAATATTGTAATTTTTAAGCTATTGCACAGCTTTGAGCGCGGCGACCGAATCAAGAAATTCCGTAACGCGAAAATGAAACACCCCCCACTCCGCCTACCATGTAGCTCGGCCGAGCGTTCGATTAACGTGCATGTATACGGTACGGCTATGAAGCTCGTACGGATCGAGACGAGCTGCTCTGAAATCGGACGAATATGTAAGCAGCTGTTTGTGAGAAAGTATATAGGTGTATAGGTATCTATCATATCTTTATAATGCCACACTCGCCGCATGTGCCCGGTGAAGTATACATGTAGGTATATATGTACAACAGTGAATAGCTATACACGTAAAATTTTTGTTAGTATTTTAAATATGTATAAACAAGGCGCATTTATAAATGATGAAGAACTTGAATTAATATCAAAGAAAAAAAAATACTGCATAAATAAATAAATAATTTTAATTGCATAAGTTGATAAAAAATGCTATGGAATATCTTTACCGCGACAGTCCCCCGAGTGCCACACGTTTAATTTTTTTTAAGTTAACATCAATAAATATTAACTGTCATGTTACACTTATAATCAGAACGGACTATAGATAAAAAAAGTTAGGACTGCGCGAATTTTTCAAACGAACGCGCCATTATGCCCCGCTCTAATATTATTAAATCGGATTATCTTGGCCATATTGTATTCTCCGATTCTCGGTATTTAATAGTCAAGGTGTTAATATAGAAAATTGTAATGTTCGTAACTTATCTATATGAAATAAAAAAAAAAGAGTAAGAAAACATACTTATGGTACTTTCGAGTTTATTATCAAAAATATATCTAGGTTTTTGTTCATGAAGTTGCCCTTATAAACGAGATATTTGACCATTGGCGTGCACGGGAACGCGACTCGCCGCCATGGGTGGCCTGTGTACCGCGCTGTGGTAACTCCGTGCGTCGTACGCGTCGAACAGACGGCTGTCGGCCAGGACGTTCTGCTGGGTTTTCGTGTCGGCAGTCAACGTCGTCTGCGATTCATTGTTGACGACGACCTTGGGAGTGTCCTCGCCGGGCGGCGGCGGCGGCGGCTCCGGCTTCCCGTCGGCCACGAACCGCCGGATGCACGGATGCAGCAGGAGGGGGTCGAGAGCTTTCGTCCGTCTACGCGCGAAGGCGCTCACCAGCGCGCCCACGGCCACGCACATTATCGTCCCGAAGACCGCGTACCACATGTAACTTACGGCGTAAGGGGAACTCATCCTGTACGGAGAAAACGGGCGGTTATTAAATGTTAATATGAAGTCGAAAGATTAAATTAGAAACATACTTTATAAACCTTTTACATTTTCGTACGTTTCACCACCTGCTAACAACCTGCTTACTCAGAGATGCTTATTAAAAAATCGATATGCATCCAGATGCACTTGTATATCCAGATGTACAAATCCTAACACTTAAGAACTCGACACGGCCTCTTGTAAATATCATTCTATCAGTTCAATGTGAATAGTGCTCTGGACCATCTCCATTCCCTCTGGATGGCTATCATCAGATTATATTCTGAGCAAAAGACCAAGCTTTAAAAATAATATCGAATATATGAAATGACCATTTTTTATATAAAGTATCTCTGATTCTGTCCCCCAGTACATGTAAAGGCGACGACCTGATCATTTTGCGGGGTATACACATTGACAACAATTATTATAAAAATATTTAAATAGTACTAAAGCAAAAATAACAAGATTTGTCTAAAATTTTATATATAGGTAGATGAAACGGGCAAACTATAAATATCTCTGGATTCTCATTAATAAGACAGCGTATTACGTTTATTACATATACATATAGTTTTTCCAAGTATCTTCACTATTTACACACATTCTTTGGAACCATTGTAAAAAGCAGACGGCCCATTCTTTCTTAGGGACTGTTATCAATGACCTCTCGGAATCATGCGGTACGCATCAAGTGCAGAAATAAGCTACCCATATTTCGGACACATTTGCAAAATCCCTTTGCACTTGACTCATAATAATACCTAACACAGTATAAACTTGCTCACGAGTAATTTTAATTATTGGTCGCAATCAGATGTACGGTATAAATACGGATGCGCCGAACTAGGAATTATGCATTCATGTGAGATGAAGCTTCATCGTCGGGTACACTTAAAAAATAATTGACGTCTTTGGGAACTTTCTCGTCGATGCAAGACCACAGCGCAATTCGTAAAAAACTGACGCGAATTTATTCTCGATTTTAATTCATTGCATTGCCGATATACAATTTTCAAAGCGATAGTCATGGCAAACAGAAAAAAAAACGAACTACAATCCATACAAATTAAAAACGTAACCTATCCCAAAGAGTTATAATTTCAAAAACTGGAATTGTCATTTCAATATTTTTAGCATTATAGCGAAAATTTTCAACACCACCCGCTTATTTATCGGTATCGTATGAAAAATATATTTAAATATTACAACGCTAAAAGTTGTTAATTTTCTTCAGAGTCGGAGCTCTATGCCATTCTTAATCGGTGATCGGAGCGGTCACGATGAAAGAAGACAATACCTTAGCACTTAGGTATCCTAGGTAGTTAATCGTAAATCGTACCAAGGCGGCGTCGGCGGCGGCGGCGCCGGGCTGTCGTGCGGCAGCAGCAACAAGTGTAGTCTTCTGCTGTACTCCGCTATCCGGCCGATGGGCTCAGGCGCAGACGTGTCATTCACACAGCCCTGTAAAAAATCATCAATCGAGATACGTTTACGATTTTAATCGGACAACCGCATTCGTGTTCTTGTAAAGGTGTGATATACGTATAATGAAATAAAATACAAGATGAAGTTAACTGTTTTCTAAACATCAATATTGAATAAATAAAAATAAGTTTAGCAGCGTAAATTCTTTGTTGGCGAGTCTACAGTTTTCAAGCGTTAGGTATGAAAATTAAGATCGCACGAGTTGAATTAGATTAGTTATGTACGTGGTGGGGTAACCTTTAGCCGAGGAAAATACGTTAGCGGCGTCTTCCTTGTAACGAATACGCCAGTAGTGAAAAAGACGCCGAGTAAAAAGCTTGGAGAGAAGCAATAGGTACATGCGTGACATATATGCCGTACGGCGGTAGCATAGGGTTCCAATCCTTGGTCCGTTTTTCTTTTTAGTCTATATTAGCGACTCGTCTAGCCTTGCTGGAGATGTTCACGGAATAGTACTGTTTGCAGATGCATCATTGTCATTTAAAATCAAATACAGCAACCCGTTTATGACGGTGTGAACATTGTTATTTTGAAAGTAGTGAAATGGTTTGCTGCAAATAACCTACTACTTAATGAAAAGAAAATGAAATGCATAAAAATCACGCTTCTAAATGCAAGCGGAACTATTTATGAACGAAACCAGGAATAAGATATAACTCAGGTATACACCAATTTCGAAATTGCTGTATTCCTGGTTATTATTCTAGACAAGAGACTTCAATAGTGCATCAGTAGTCAAAGATCATGCACTCCTTGTAGTGGTCAGTTGTGTTTGTCTTACGTTGACATCCTATTTGTTTATAATAACACTTATATTAATCAATTCCCCGAAATCGATAGAATAACTTTCCATAGTTAACTAGCTGTTGATTTAAAATATTTAGTGTTAACTAATTAAACTCTGTTAAATTTTAACAAAGTCCTTTGATTCCTCCTTTTATAATGAGATGAGAGGTATAGGTCATTCTGAATGTTTCGAACTGCAATTTTCTTTTGAAGATTCAAGAATTCTTCGTAATTGGCAATTCTAGCCTATACATCGTGTATTAGTGCAGGGTGCACTACATCTTAATTCATTACAAATGGTCGATGTAATCTATTACGTTATTTCCCTCCAGAAAGTCGTTTTTGTTGATGATCACCTCGATTCATAACTTCGATCTTCCAAATTTTCTTTCCTAACTTTGCTGGATTTGTAATTATTATCTCTTTCATTTCTATAATTTGTTTGTGAGATTGAATTTAATATATTGAATCTAATATTACGTGTGTCGCATTAAGTCGAACAGAAAAACACTGTTGTAAGTAAAAATAAAACTTTACGTTGACATTAGGACGTTTGATAAATAATTAACTATATTTAATCATTTAATAATTAACTATATTTAATCATTTATCATATCATAAACGATAGCGTTAGGCACATTTATTTTATCTTTTTCAAACAAGACAATTACAGTGGCACTCAGAAGTGGTAAACACTTTAAATGCATTCTAATAATAGTATTACTTAAACTAATTTTATGATATAAGTAGGTATAACCGTAACAAATCGGTGCAAGTAGCATGATTTCTTCAGAAAAAATATTTATGTTTTTGGTGTATTTTTTTTTCAGAACAAACAAAATAGAAGTGCATTTGTGCATTTGCGCACGCCTGTTTTGCATCCCACTCCCATAGGGTTCATGGCATGTAGATATATAGGTGCTTATGACAATAGAGTTATGACACAAGACTCACGTCAGTCTTCAACGGCAGAGTGCTGGTGTCGGCGGGCACGGTGATGAGCCGGCCGACGCCCAGCCAGGTGGACAGCGACAGCGCCACCACCATGCCGGCCGCCGCGCCGGTGGCCTCGACGTGCGGCACCAGCACCGCCAGCAGGAACACGCCGAGCAGCGGGCCGGCCGTCACCGACGTCGCCAGCATCGACGCCTCCACGACACCTCCGGCCAGCCCCACGCCGCAGGCCAGCGCGCCGATCACCAGCGCTGAGCACAAACACGTGTTGAAGTTTTTGAAAATCGGGTTAAACATCATCATGTCGTTTCTATTGATAAAACGTGAATGATATTTCACGCCATAATTGAACGGCTTAGATTTTATATGTACAAAAGAATCGACAAGATTAACTGGGTAAGTACCGACTTTTTTATTGTTGTTTAAAAAAATATATATCTTTTTTAAAACAAATAACATTTTTTTTACGCAATGAACTTGAATTATAACGTCATTTTATTATGAATATATATATATATATTAGAATTTACAAATATAATTACTCTCATTACTTCATTTTTTTTTCTAAAATTATCTCCTATGACTACTAGGTACCAACTCTAATCGATTCTGTCACTATAAACGGTTTCTGAATTTTGGCTTTCCTAATTATGTTAAGAATCATTAAAATGAATTATACGGAGTTCATAAAGTCAATAACTAGTTGATAAGAATACACGAATACCTACCATAGATGACGGCGATTATCTTGATGATGAGCAGCTGCTGCGCGTCCGGCATGCCCCGGAACGGCGGCGCCGCCGACACGAAATCCTCCCACGTCACCGTCGCCAGCGAGTTCAGGTTGGACACGAGGAAGCTGCCGAGAGGGGGCGTGGGTATTTTTTTTTATTCTTCACCTTCAGAAATCTTCTTTAGTGAAATATAATAATTGAATGCGGAAGTTCCGCATCGAGAAATCTGACGTCGTGAAGTTAGCCGCAAACACGTACGAGAGATAGGTCATTACAGGTGTAATTATATTTTTTTATAGACAGAAAGAGACGAGGAATTATGTCTTAAACTCAATATTATTCAACTTGAAAAAGGACGTTGTTACGATATATAACCCTGATAGCATGAAAATGTATAAACACTTCTAAAAACAGAGTGTATAATTAGGTAACACTGAGATACAGAAATGCTCTACGGAACCCCCTTAACATTTTTATTTGATCGCAAATATTATAAAAAACCATCCACGCATTTCGAAATAAACAAATATGTTATTATTTTGCTTTTTTTTGGGAGGGGGGTATTCTGTTTTTCCATTATTTGTATATAAGCGTAGTCCGCAACAATATTACTTGATTCTGTGTGCTATTCAGGTTAGAAATTATTTTCAATTGCAGTCGTGATGCAGTACCTGAAGCTATTGTATAGAAACTGATATTTAAAATATAAACTATCGTAAAATATAAACAAAGTAAGTCAGCCCGCTATAAACGTACGAACCATAAACACAAATTCACAACTGAACACTTCTATAATTTCGTACTTCTCTATGCCCAAGCCTCCATTGCTGTCACTACTCGTTCGTACCCGGCGTCTCGTTTTCATCGTTACGCTAAACGTTTTACAATTCTTCTTCAAGGCGTCAATTTCAGAAGAATGGTGGCTATCCAAAATTTATTATATAATATACAATTTATTATATTATCATAATGCTTGGTTTTATCGTTATCGCAGTACCTATTCACTGAACATGTTATTATGTAACCCGACATCATGCGACTGTTGTTTAGCAATGCCAACATTGCTAAACAACATTTTTCGCCGCCTATTTTAATTTTACGTCAACTATGATCAGGTCTTACTTAAATACAAGCGAAAATGTTTTAATTGCATTTATATCGTTCTCTCATTTCTCATGTTGCCGTGTCAGAAGTCGTTTTGGCTCACAGAGTTTTTCACAGCTTTTAAAATAAAACTTCTGATATCATTTTTTTCCACTAACGCGTAAAGTTTCATAACATCTTTCTTTGCGTGCATCTATTTCTACAACGAGCCGCAATATGAAGAACGAAATAACTGCATGTACACAAAGTTTCATGCGGCTTGTTGACAAATAAAGTGAATTCAAAATTACGAACAGTTGTCGCTGCTTTGTAGAATTCAAGTCACGAAGAAGAATAGGAAAGTATTTGGCATAAAGTCAACGTGAGTGCTGTAAAGACGCTCGGTAGACTGGTTTGGTACGAATGTATGCTTATAGCACGCACGTATCATCTACATCGGGCTGATTTACTTTGGGGCCGTCGCCCGTTGTTTAACAAAAATTTGGAAAATCTGGAAAATGCACACCTCCAAGCTGTGCTAGTTAGAACAATAATTTTGTAAACATATCACTTGTTAAAATCAGTTTACCACTTATATGTCATAAAGTACTAGATAAATAATTTATGACATAAGTAAAAAATATTGTGTTCCAAGAATTTTTTTTATCTGTCTAAACTCAAATCCGTTAAAAAATAATTCATGCATGAAATATCTCTAGTCAACTACGTCTCTATGTAAAAATATAACACAACACATTTCAATATTAAAATTTGTATTATAATAATTCTTCATAGCTGCTGTATTGAGGGTACATATAATTAGTATCTATATAATAAAATTAATTATATTGTCTTAAAAAATATTCTTCTTTTAAAAAAATATCCGAATTTGTTAAAATTATTTAATTTCTTGTTTTAAAACTTTGCGCCTGCTTATAAGGCGCCTACTTACTTTTAATGCAGTGCTATATAGCCCCCCATTTTCTCAACTTTTTATAAGTCATTGAATTTTAAATTTTATTGTGGAATTGAAGAATATTATAGCATTCATATTCAATAGGCTTCTTAATTAAGAGTTTCCGGACATAGGTAAAAAAAAGCAAGACATTTGGTCAAGTCCTTATTATTATTATTGCACAGCCTCCTCGGCATCCATCTCCCAACATTTTTTACATCAAATTCAACATTTCTTATTACAACTTTACAGTTGCATTAGTTCCATATTAAGTTTTATCGAATGATTTTGTTATTAAAGATAAATGGAAGGAGTGGCTCACCCACCTAAGAGCACCGTTAAAAAGGCAGCCGAGGAAGACGCCGAGCGCGCCCGGCAGCCAGTCCATATACTCGTGCACGAACAGCGCCAGCACCTCGTCCGGCTCCGTGATGCGGTGCGTAGCCAGCGGGTCGCAACGCGCGTACACCGCGTACACCGCCATGCCCATCAGCCACGACAGCGAGAACAGGGCGGCCACCACCGGCGCGCTCAGTCCCAACATCCTGCGATGGTACATTCGATAACATACGCTTTCGAGTTGGCATCCCTCCCGCATCAATCTCTCGCACTTACCACGCTACGCGACGTTGACTACGCATGGAGCAGTAACGCTGCACGAATGTTTGCTGACATCCGTACAAAGACAGCGACATGAATAGCTGCCCCAGCAGTGCCGACAGGGTATCAACACGCGTCCGCAGGTCCCACGTGAAGTTGAAGAAGTTCAGACGACCCCCTTCCTCGTTGATGCGCAGCGCCGCGAGCGGGCCGCCGGCCACGCGGCACCCCACGCCCAGTAACACTACGCTGACGACCACCATGGCGCCCGTCTGCACGGCGTCCGCACGCACCGCCGCGCCCAGCCCGCCCAGCAGCGCCAGCACCGCCGCCAGCCCCGCCAGCACGCTTATGGAGGCGACGGGGGGCACGCCGAGCGCGATGTACAACGCCACGGCCGGCGTGTACGCGGTCACGGCCAAGTTGAGCACTTGGCGCAGCAGGAAAATGGCGGCGGTGAGGCGGCGGACGCCCCCGCTGCCGAAACGCAGCTCCAGGTACTGGTAGACGGAGGTGATGTCCAGCGAGTAGTAAACCGGCACGAACAGGAAGAACACCAGCGGCAGCGACAGAGCCATGCCGTACACCGTCTCCCACATGCCGCTGCCGCGATACACGAGCTCGGCCGGAAAACCTATCACGGACACCGTTAGCGTCAGAAGGGACGTCGAACCGCACGGAGAGTTTCATATGTGCGATCAGTCGTCGCTCACCGAGAAAGCAGCGCACGCCGAGCGAGCCGCGCGCCACCGACAGCACCATGGCCAGGAGCGAGACGCCCGCGCCGCCCGCGGCCGCCCCGCCGGCGCCGGAGGAGCCCGCCTCCCGCGCGAACACGTAGTCGGTCTTGGTGTGCGGTACGGGCGCCGGCGCGCGGCCCACAGCGGCGCGCCGGCGCTGACCGCCACGAACGCCGCCAGCACCGTCCACTCCCACGCCGTCGCTACGCCGCCGGTCATCGCCGCAAACGCTTCGTTTCCGCTAAAAACTAGTCCTTCAGCCGGTCAACACCTGAAAAACCAGAGCAGGCAATTACATTTAACTATTTTTGATTTGAAAATGGCTACGCTGGCTGTGGCACACGAGCGCCTGCGCAACGCCGAAAACGTCATTTTTTAACGTTTGAAAATATTGAATATATAAGACTGTATTGGCGGTTTCCGAAGATGCAATACTTTGTCTAAGATTGTGTAAGTGTCTGTTAAATCGTTTGTGTCCGTTTCTATTCGGACACCCTGATCTTCAATTTACTTTCTCGACGATCGTTTATTCACTACAGCCGTACACGTCTTCAGACGCGGTTCAACAGGACAGGGAGAGTTTTTTGATCGCAGTTTGGCACCCGTTCAATACAAAAAATTCATCGGGTACAGAAGTTAATTCACCGTCGTTTGAACAACGCCCCGCTTTATCACGCTTGTGGTGTGACGTCGGGTACTAATGAGATGATCCGGTGGCCCGTTCCCCCATCGATCATCCCAGTCGATCCTCAATCGAATACCCTAGTCCTACCCAAGAGGCCGGCAACACACCGGTGACTTCTTTATGTTTGCGAATGTCCATGGGCGGCGGTGATCATATGATGCCTCTCCTGCTCGTTTGCTTCTCGACAATATTATAAAAAAAAATAAGCAATTAACTTATATCACCTAATTTAAAGAAAGCTTTTATAATAGTAAAAAAAACCCTTACTATCGTGTCCCTAGATCTAGGGAATTCCTTTCATGTATTTTAAATATCTTTCACCCATACACAAAGCCACAAAGAACTTTTTACTAACTTTCACTAACAGAGCAGGCACGTCCAGACACGGGGCGTCGCTCGGGTCGGAATCGAATGTACTGTGGTGGTGCCGCGCTCGTCCTCGTATTATATATAAAGTTTAGATGGATCCTCACTTCCGACGCGGCCCGTCTCCGCCCCGATAAGATAACGGCGCTTCTCCGCTGACGAATCGATTTGTTTGTCGTCATTAGGTAGCGTCTCCCGCAAGTATCAACGCGTGATTCACCTGTGTTGTCGTTTTTTTGACATTTCGTTAACGAGAGACAGACGGCGTAGAAATTGCCGCGAAATGTTTATAGGCACACCTATAGCGGTTGCGGGATTGTGTTAGTTTTAAGACGTGGAAACCAGTGGAGATTAAAAAAAAAAACAAAATATTGGATGACAAGCAGCGATGCAGTTATTCATTTTGGCAATAGAATATTATGTCTTGAGAAATTTTGAATAATTAAAATGACCCTGAAGTTAATTAAAAAACAAATTCATCATTATACCCAAATATTCATATTGTATGTTTAACAAACCTTGTTATAAAAGAGAACGCTACTGATATTTGATACCTACTATTTGTTTTGTTCTAACCACTATCTGTGAAATCGGCATACAATTTAAAATATTCATGCAAGTGACGATTTCGCTTCTTTTATAATTTTTAAACACGTTAGAAAAGAAAATGTTGGTCTATAAAAAAAAGGTAATGCACAATGCTGCGCACAAAAACGGCCGCAGTAAATGAGTGCTAAAACAGACAGTTTAGCACGCATTGCATTTAGTGTAGTTTCATAGTAGTTTCGTCGCACCTTCCGTTCTGACGTCGAAGTGTTCTGTTAAAACATGCAAAAATAACACGTAAAAAGCAATGGAAAAGGATGGTATTTCTTATTTTTGATAAACAAAATTTACTTTACTTATAATAAGTGCTCAATCACGTATTATAATGAGCATTCGATGAGTATTTTGAATTTCTTCATTTAAAGTAGCATTTAAGACAGAGATATAAGCCGACTTAAAATAAAAAAACCTAAGCAACACCGGTCTCGTATTTCTTGCGTTGTCACATTACTCGGTCGCTTAACAATAGAGACTCTTCTTATACTAATAGAGACGCCTTTTATTTATTATTTGTTTTATATTTATACAAATCTTAAAATTATCTCTAAAAGGAAATCATACAATATATTAAACCTATTCCAAAAATAATTATATTTCTTATATTTCAATTTGTTTTTTAGCAAATTATATAAGAGTACTATGTTCATAAAAATATGTTAATGTTTAATTAACCGTCATCCTATTTTATTATATACTTATTAAGAAAGTTTTATATTACTTATAATATATACATTTTAGAAATTATCAAGTTCTTTTATATATATTTTCACCGATATTATGAGAGTAAAGATTCATATTAATTTTAATCTTAGGTGATTAGGGGCCGTTCAAGTATTACGTGAGCAGATTTCTTACCATTTTTAACCCCCCCGCCCCCCTTGTCATCAAAAGTAAGCAAAGCACTTACCCCCTCCCTATGCTTACGTAAACATTTTAGTAATAAATGTTTTTATATTGTTATTTTAAAATAGGAAAATTCATGAAAATATTAGGTTTAACTGATACACATAGAGTAAATGACAAAAAATATAATCAGAAATAAAGAACATAACTAACATAAAGAATATTTTCGGAACACATTAACAGTCTTCAGTCCATGAAACCTGAATCCATGATTCTAAGTTATCGATGACATTGGATTGCTGCTCAGTGTTGTGAGTCTGCTCACTTTCATCCGATTTTGGAATGTCTACGTCACTCTCATCGAGCCATTCAACATCTTGGTGCTCTAAATTTTGAATAATGCACATCAGTTCATTAGCATGACGAGCAGCGACTCTTACAGGTCTAACTTTTCCCTCTGTGGGCGTGTTTACTTTTTATGGATCTTCTCGATGTGACGATTTAATGATTTGACGGAAGCATGATAAAGACCACACGTTTTGCATGTTCGGCAGAGCCTCAATTTTACCGTCGAACAAAAATAATCGTAGGGCATTTGCAAAAATCTTTGAGGGTAGTACTCAAGCGTAGAGCTAAATTGACTGGAAGATCAAGAAATTGTCCTCCTTCATCCAAAACCAAGTCATCAACTGTTTGTTTTACTTTTGCAGGTGGTGGAAGAAACCTGTTGTCTAGTAATCTGAATAGGCCACTTCTTGGACGACAGCATTCTGTATTTTTACATTTTACAATTTGAAGCAAGTATTGGCTTTCACGCACATGTTCTGAGTACCATTTAATGTCTGGAAATTCAGGAACATCTTGTTCATCAGCCTCAACATATTTTGCAGTAACATTATAGCCATCAATTTCCATTGAACTCCATACTTCAGCTAATACATTTCCTGCAAATTCGAAATTATATCTTTCTAATTGTTCATCAATTGTAATGCCACGTTCATCCAAATGAGACCCAAAATGGTCATGAGGCAGTATTAAACCAGCCAGTTCCCGACTCAGAGGAGCCATTCTTCGCTCTACTCTGTTATACGCACTCCTTCCAGGAGCATTGGTAGCTATAAACAATGCATCGAGATCATGTCGTTTAAAATGTTGTATAGCAAACCCTATGACTTTTTGATAACGCGGATTTTCATCTGGCCCTCCATCAACCGTCATAATTACTACTGGTTTTACTAGTCCATGGTCAGTTTTTGCTAATGGTCGAAACTCTTCAAGTTCGAGAAGCGTCTCGAAATCCTGAGCATGAGTATTAGCAGTAGATGAACTATGCTTTCCACTTCGAATAGCGATGAATGTTGGCCCAGAATAACCGACGGCTTGCGGTTGTCCTAGCATATTGAAGTAACTTTGATACCAGCATAAACAGATGGTATTAATTTATGACGCTCAGCGATTACCCAATCGTGGTCAGGTAATTTGATTCTATATTCCATATGCATTAAAAGAGGTGCTTGCTTATTTGCCGCAGTGACGCCAATAGGGACTCGAGCTTTGTCATCTTGAGATAAGAAAAATACTTGATCTGGTCCAAGTATGGATGCTATGTTCTCTAAATAATGGATTGATGTTTCAGCGAACTTGCTATCTAAGTGGCTCTTGTGGTGATCAGTTTGAGCACGAATGAGCCTAACAGGGACTGTCGATACATGTCTTCGTCCCTCTGTAGAATTCGATTTTCTGGAAATCAAACGAAGATATGTCGCACTGCGACTAATGTCAAATCTAGTTTACGCAGTTCTTGTGTGAGTTCGTCAAGAGTTTTACGCTGCGAATAGATTCCGTTCGTCTCCTGTCATCACATGCACTCCCAAATAAAGCTATATCCGCAATTGTTTTCAATAGTAATGGTTGATCGCTTTCAAGTTTAGGATGTCCTACTGAATCCCTCAGAGATAGTCTTCTTTTTATTTCAGGATTTTCCTGACAAATATCTTCTAACTTTCTTTTCATACCATCCCTGTGTTTCTTCTGGGCAACTGCGTTTTGAATCTTCCTGTTTAAAGTATTTTTTGCTGTTTTTAGTTCCTCGCGCAACTTAATGATCTGTTTATCAACTTCAGCGCAATTTGGCATAGTATCTCTGGCTGAATACAAAGCGTTCAGATTTTTTTCGAGTAGAGTAATCTTATTTTTCAAAGCTTCTTGAGAAGGTTTTGCTCTTTGTTTATCTGCATTATTATTATTTTCGCATTGCTCTTGTGATTCATTGCCGGTTTTAATTTTATCTTCTTTCTGTTTTTCAATGTTAGAAAATGGCTGTATAATTTGTGTTTTTTCTGCAGGCTTACTGGTAGAAGACGTTGCCTAAAAATGAAAAATTTCTAAGAGTTCTGCTGGATATTCTCTTATTAAGCTACATAAATTCACCGTATTTAATAAAACCAGCGTTTAAATATTATTGAAAGCTTTTCCCCACAGAAACCCTTCACATACAGATATTGAAAACACCGTGTATTTTGTGACCAATTGCCGGAGTCGATCTTAAGAAATAAAATATCAATCATTTACCTTTTACTTTGAAATAGGCCATCATATTTTTACTCATAAATCGTTTTAATTGTTACAGAACGTAAAGAGAAACTTTGTACTTATATTTACTCACCTTGGAAAAAAAATGAAGCAGATTGGATTTATTTTTAGTCGCCGCTTGCAATTCTTCTTCAATTCTCTTAGATACAATAATATCTAGTTCCTTATCTGACTTTGCTTGTAATTTATAATTTCGCCAAACTTCGTTAACTAACTTTTGTACATTTTGCACTTTCGTCCCAGTATGAGATTTTTAAAACTTTCCAACAGTTTTGGTATAACATGGATTTGTCTGTATGATATGACATTCTAATAAGATATTTAAATTTAAATAATTAAAACGTTAAACTTTGGCTAATTGCATCAACATAAACACAAATGATAACTTTCAATGCTTACAATACGTTTAGAATCCAAACAAAACAATACTGATAGATGCGCACTTGCAGCCGGCCGGCACGAGTGAATTATTAGACAAGTGAATAGCGCACGGTAATTTCCCTAATGCGCGGTAATTCCCTAATCAGTTCTCAAAGCGAGTGCCTACGCATATGTATTATTTGCAGGAATCCCCGAAAAACTTAAATAACTAACGATGACGTAATCATCATCTAGACCCCCACCCCCATGTCATCCAAAATAAGCAAAACAGAGACCCCCACCCCCTTGGTGCTTACGTAATACTTGAACGGCCCCCTTACTAAGCTTTTATTATGAAGAAAAACATACTAAATTTTTCTTTTCATACATTCAACCAAAAATCAATAATAAAAGTTTAAAATTATATTAAACCACTCCACTGATGTTTTGTTTTAGAACAGCACGTGTCTATTGTAAAAAATATGACTTATTGTCGTCCAGTAACAAAATGATCCTAATACTCATTGTATGCAAAAATGAACCTTATGTTATGGCACTACAAAATGCTATCATAAAATGTATAACAGAGAGAGAATATACACTTTGAGCTATTTTTCGCCATCCAAATAGTATGCAACTGTGCGTTTTCTTTTTTTTTTTGTACATGTATGAAAAAGAAAATAAATTTCCGTGGCCTCGTTTAAGTACCTAGATGTTTTTGTAATGTGAACGTCATAATGGGCCGACGGGTGCTGCTGCATAACAAAGCCCGGTCACCGAGCTAGGTAAATAACGTCAAGTGTGACAGATAATAGAACTCGAATGGTTCTCGCGTCCGAAGCAAATATCTTAACATGTCCTTAACCTCCAGGCAGCGGAGAATGTAATAAGTGTTTGTTTTTAATTACAAAAAGAGATGTGCATAATGGTAATTTTAAATTCATAAAAATGTTTCTTATGTAATGGGTAATATGCCAAAATAATGTGAAACGCACGGATCTTTGCCGCTCTTATTTGCCTACGAATGATGCGGTGCGCAGGTACAACACTCTCGACCCCTTTTTTTTCTCCCCCTCCTTTCTATTTTACGCTGATGCGATGTTTTTTGTGGTTGACTTCACAGCGGCAAAGATTCGTGCCTTACACTGTATATGTATTATAGGAATTTTAACTGTATAATATAAAAAAAAAATCTGTGCAAGTAGTATTCTGTTACAAAATATAAAGCCTACAATTAATGAAACTAGTAATAATATAACACTCTGATCGATCAAATTCATACCTCATTCTTATGATTCGTAGAGACATAGTTCACCAAACAGGCGAAAGGCACACATTTACATATGCTGTTATCAAAATTTATGCACCTGTTCATACATGCAAAAATGACACTGTGTCTAATTGGCAATAAAATTTATATAAACAGGTTGAACGTCACGAGTCCGTTTGCGCTCAGTCGGT